>OZ025251.1:29585960-29608704 GCA_964019135.1 Arenicola marina | reverse complement strand
GCCCTTCCTGTTCCCCCTTTGAACTGTCTGTGATAAGGAGAGGCCTTGATGTCCCATGAAGAGAGTGGTAGTTAACACGTGACTTAGTTGTAAGAGGCTGACTGTGGGGCAAGGAACGGCCAGTGAGTGATGGCCTATGGCAGATTGACCGGGGGCCGGGGGAAGGGTTGGTTGAGTGGGAAGAGGGGTGAGGGGGGGGGGGGATTCTGCGGCCCACTCACAGCTCATTGATGTTATGAAGCATCTCCTCTTCCTGGCTGGATAATTTCCGGTGCTGCTGTCCGAGTCGTGTTGGATATTAGATAATAATGTTGATATAATTAGGCTGGAGCTCACATGTAACTATGTGGCCATAGATGCCATCTACGGGTCGTCGAAAGTACAGATGAGGCATCGAGATGAAAATAGCTTATTGGAAGACGATTTTTAAATGAACTTCCGAAATGTGCAATGCAAAGAGGGATTAATAGAGCAGAGCTGCCTTTGGTCAAAGTTCACCGAACAGAGACTCGTCGCTGTTGTGATTAGTTTGAAATGAAAAAAAATATCATACTACAAAAGAAAAAATGTCATTCGGAAAATTCCTTAACAGCAACAAATATGATCGCTTTAGTATACGGCACTCCCCCCCCCCCATCCCCCCCCCCCCCCCCCCCCACTTACCTTACCCAATCCCACGCCGTCCGCCTTCCTCAATCTCAACCAGAATCTGTGAGAAATGGTTACATCTGGATGTAACCTTACGTCAAATTGCACAAAGTGGGTAAAGAAAGTTGGATAAATATTTGGTCTTCCAGAGTCCGGGTTAATTTGGCATCGCCATCTACCTAGTATGCGGTTTGAGTTATCTGGGTGATTAATAATTTGCGAATGCAGAAAAATTGTCAATCCCAGCGCACATTAATAGTAATCATCTGTCTAACAAAGTGGCTGGCCTATCCAAGACCAGGCAGCCGACTCCGGTCGCATATTTACCATTCGCGCTCCGTGTCATACAACATGGAAAAGAAAAGTATGCCTACCTTTTCAACATTAGCCCCACATATGCTGGCAGTTTCAGGCTCCTACGGTATGATGGCGCGTCCATTAGCACGAATTTACATTATGTTCATTCGAGTTTGGCATCAATCATGCCGGTTCTCTCCAATGTGGCGCCGGTCGATCAGGTTTTTGCATTTTGAGCTCGCAGTTTACAATTTAAATAATAGCAGTAGTTCTCGTTGTCATATAAAATGTGAACGCTATGATTTTCTTCTAGGCCTTGTGACCAAAAGGCCCTTTGTTGGGCGGGTAAACAGCAGCTGAGTTCTCGCATGTCAGAAAAGCTGCCCGCCAACATTGAAACAGGCAGGTCCCTGGCTAATACCCTTGTTCAGGGCATGAACGTGATTACAAACCGGTGACGACCCTCACTAATGAAATAATTGCTTTGAGTAGACAATCCCTTTCTTCAGGATTAAAAAAATTATATATTTGAAATCTCTTTACAAAAAAACCCAGAAATATTATTTGTTTACCGGCGTTTTAACGGCTGTGGATTATTTACGGGTTTTGCATCGATTTAATTAACCTATCGTGTTCTCGATCGTCACCAACGCCTTAGCCTTACTCGCCCTACAGCCCCCGCGCACGGTACACAAGAGTGATCACCTGACTTGATGACCCACTCCGCCTCCCTAGTGAGTTCGGAGTCCTTTCCCTACATCACTGATGTAGATTGAAGCGTTCACCGTCTCGTGCTGGCCTTTCTACGACTTATTGCCCTTAAAGAAGACAAATAGCCAAGCCACGGCGGGACTGCCTTCCTTGTCCGAGGTGAGAACCTGGCTATTCGCCGACAGCTTACTGCATGGTGTGGCAGTGTTTATGTGTGGATGGGGGGGGGGGAGGGGGGGAGGGGGGACGAGGGGGGGGGCGTCGTGTACCCAGATCAGGAAGATTAAAGTTCTCTATTCCCAGGTCACGATGAATTAAATGGAAAACTCCTGGCTTACAATGGAAGGGCGGATACATGATATAAATTAGCGATTTCCCGATTCACGGTTATTTAATATTAAAATTCCCAGTTCACGATTAATGAAAATCCTTGATCACGACAGTCGGTTAAAACCCCATTTCCAGTTCACGAAGAATTATTTGCCTCAATCAATCCTAGTTCACGGTGAAATGAAACCCCAATCCCGAGGAACGGAAATACGCCTTGCTCACCCCCCTCCCCCCTATATGTTCTTGGTGTGCAGTGTGGGGGGAGGGGGGGGGGCTGTATGGGTATGAATAGCCAGCCAGGCGACGTTGATATCGTTGAAACAGACTGACTGGATCAAAGTGTCTTCAGAAGATATCAAACCCAAAGAAGAGAGATGTCTGAATGGGAATGAGAAAGGTAATATCATGAGCTGGCTGCGTCTGAAAACAAACCTGAAGAGAGATGTCTGAAAGGACTGAGAAAGGTAACAAAAAAGGTCTGAAAACAAACCTGTTTCGCCTCGACACCTGGGACACCGATCCTCCGCTGTGGCAGGGCATTGCAGCGCCGTCACATCTTCGGCCATTATAGGCGCTTTCGTGTTTCACCTAATGAAGCAAATTGACAAGATGATGAGGTCTTAAACAAGGCCAGTCTGTACCTGGTGCCCCGGGTCATTTTAACGCGGCTCAGTTGGCGGTCCTTGTAACGACAGCCACAGACAACTTGCTAAAGGTCAAGGTCACCATCGCTTTTGGAGACGTCTAACTACCGAATTTGCTTCAAGGACGACAAGAAGACCAATTATCGCCTAGAATGCTGGCTTCCGGTTTTCAGTTATTATCGCCAAAATATTTCAATCAAAGTGATCGGCTTTTCTAGGAATATTAATTGCAAAAAACGAAAGGAGATTGCGGTATTCAATACGCTGAAACGTGTTCTTTCAAAATGGAATGAAAATGAACAAGGTGCGCCTATATATACCTATATATATATATAAATCAAGTCGTGTTTATGCCTGACACACTGAGCTATCTTGGCAGGTATTATGGCCCAGACCTTCTCGTCTGGCTTCTCTGACCCATACCTTCTCCTTTGGCTTCTCTGACCCAGACCTTCTCGTCTCGATTCTCTGACCCAGACCTTCTCGTCTGGCTTCTCTGAACCAGACCTTCTCGTCTGGCTTCTTTGACCTAGACATTCTCGTCTGGCTTCGCCGACCCAGACCATCTCGTCTGACTTCTCTGACCCAGACCATCTCGTTTGGCTTCTCTGACCCAGACCTTCTCGTCTAGCTTTTTGACCAAGACCTTCTCGTCTGGCTTCTCTGACCCAGATCTTCTTGTCTCGCTTCGCCGGCCCATGCCTTCTCGTCTGGCTTCTCTGACCCAGACCTTCTCGTCTGGCTTCTCTGACCCAGATCTTCTCGTTTTGTCTTCTCTGACCCACACTTTTTTGTTTGGCTTCTCTGCCCAGACCTTCTTATCTGGCTTCTCTGACCCAGACCTTCTTGTCTGGCTTCTCTGACCCAGATCTTTTCGTCTGGCTTCCCTGACCCAGACCTTCTCGTCTGGCTTCTGTGACCCACATCTTCTCGTTTTGTCTTCTCTGACCCACACTTTTTTGTTTGGCTTCTCTGCCCAGACCTTCTTAGCTGGCTTCTCTGATCCAGACCTTCTCGTCTGGCTTCTCTGACCCAGATCTTATCATCTGGCTTCTCTGACCCAGACCTTCTTGTCTCGCTTCGCCGGCCCATGCCTTCTCGTCTGGCTTCTCTGACCCAGACCTTCTCGTCTGGCTTCTCTGACCCAGACCTTCTCGTCTGGCTCCTGTGGCCCAGACCTTCTCGTTTTGTCTTCTCTGACCCACACTTTTTTGTTTGGCTTCTCTGCCCAGACCTTCTTATCTGGCTTCTTTGACCCAGATCTTCTTGTCTGGCTTCTCTGACCCAGATCTTTTCGTCTGGCTTCCCTGACCCAGACCTTCTCGTCTGGCTTCTCTGACCCAGACCTGCTCGTCTGGCTTCTCTGACCCAGACCTGCTCGTCTGGCTTCTCTGACCCAGATCTTATCATCTGGCTTCTCTGATCCAGACCTCTTTGTCTGGCTTCCATGACCCAGATCTTCTCATTTGGTACGCAACGAGATATTGCGATCTTTTTCCTAAGGGGATGGTGATGGAGTCAGACGACGGACAGTCAAAGGATTCCTCTCTCTCACCCTCAAGTATACTTCAGCAACCATCAAAGAAAATATCATTAATCGAGCTATATGAAGTCCTGCTAAACATTTGTGATGTCGGCGGTGACGATGGTGATGCAGTCTGTGGTGGTGCAAGCTGTGGTTGGGTAGGCTGTGGTGGTGCAAGCTGTGGCGATGCAAGCTGTGGTGGTGCAGACTGGTGGTGCAGGCTGTGGTGGTGCAGGCTGTGGTGGTGCAGGCTGTTGCGGTGCAGGCTGCGGTGGTGCAGCTGGAGCGCTGCAGGCTGTTGCGGTGCAGGTTGTGGTGGTGCAGGCTGTGGTGGTGCAAGCTCTGGCGGTGCAGGCTGTGGTGATGCAGGCTGTGGTGGTGCAGGCTGTGGTGGTGCAAGCTGTGGTGGTGCAGGCTGTGGTGGTGCAGGCTGTGGTGGTGCAGGTTGTGGTGGTGCAGGCTGTGGTGGTGCAGGCTGTGGTGGTGCAGGCTGTGGTGGTGCAGGCTGTGGTGGTGCAAGCTGTGGTGGTGCAGGCTAGAGTGGTGCAGGCTGGGGTGGTGCAGGCTGTTGCGGTGCAGGCTGTGGTGGTGCAGGCTGTGGTGGTGCAGGCTGGATTGGTGCAGGCTGTGATGGTGCAGGCTGTGGTGGTGCAGGCTGTGATGGTGCAGGCTGTGGTGGTGCAAGCTGTGGTGGTGCAGGCTGGGGTGGTGCAGGCTGTGATGGTGCAGGCTGTGGTGGTGCAAGCTGTGGTGGTGCAGGCTGTGATGGTGCAGGCTGTGGTGGTGCAGGCTGTGGTGGTGCAGGCTGGATTGGTGCAGGCTGTTGCGGTGCAGGCTGTGATGGTGCAGGCTGTGATGGTGCAGGCTGTGGTGGTGCACGCTGTGGTGGTGCAGGCTGTGGTGGTGCAAGCTGTGGTGGTGCAGGCTGTGTTGGTGCAGGCTGTGGTGGTGCAGGCTGTGGTGGTGCAGGCTGGATTGGTGCAGGCTGTAGTGGTGCAGGCTGTGATGGTGCAGGCTGTGATGGTGCAGGCTCTAGCGGTGCAGGCTGTGGTGATGCAGGCTGTGATGGTGCAGGCTGTGGTGGTGCAGGCTGGATTGGTGCAGGCTGTAGTGGTGCAGGCTGTGATGGTGCAGGCTGTGATGGTGCAGGCTCTAGCGGTGCAGGCTGTGGTGGTGCAAGCTGTGATGGTGCAGGCTGGAGTGGTGCAGGCTGTGGTGGTGCAGGGTGTGGTGGCGCAAGCTGTGGTGGTGCAGGCTGGAGTGGTGCAGGCTGGGGTGGTGCAGGCTGTTGCGGTGCAGGCTGTGGTGGTGCAGGCTGTGGTGGTGCAGGCTGGATTGGTGCAGGCTGTGGCGGTGCAGGCTGTGGGGGTGCAGGCTGTGGTGGTGCAGACTGTGGTGGTGCAGGCTGGAGTGATGCAGGCTGTGGTGGCGCAGGCTGTGGTGGTGCAAGCTGTGATGGTGCAGGCTGTGTTGGTGCAGGCTGTGGTGGTACAGGCTGGAGTGGTGCAGGCTGGAGTGGTGCAGGCTGTGGTGGTCCTGGGGATGGCGATACTGTGGTCACAATGCCCAAGGTGGTATCAATGGTGGTGCCTGTGTTGCGCATTGTGGTGCAGCTTGTTGTGGTGCCAGTGCTGGCGGTGGCGGCGTCAATTTTGCCGGTTGCAGGGACGGCTGTGGTGCCGGTTGCAGAGACGGCTGTGGCGCCGGTTGCAGGGACGGCTGTGGCGCAGGTTGCAGGGACGGCTGTGGCGCCGGTTGCAGGGACGGCTGTGGTGCCGGTTGCAGGGCCGGCTGGGGTGCCGGTTGCAGGGACGGCTGTGGCGCCGGTTGCAGGGCCGGCTGGGGTGCCGGTTGCAGGGACGGCTGGAGTGCCGGTTGCAGGGACGGCTGTGGCGCCGGTTGCAGGGACGGCTGTGGTGCCGGTGGCGCAGCAGACGTCCCATCTCTGTCGACACCGAGTTTTTAACACACTTTCAATGCCAACGACAGCGGAAGAATCAAGGCTAATAGCGAAGTTCGCCAGCAGCGATGCGCCAATTGGCTCGTTTACTTCTTCGCTTGCGCCCCCTCAAGGTTAGCTCTGCCCCCGAGTGAGTTCACGACCTGAGCAGGGGTGTGTATCGCCGCACCTTCGTTACCAACACGCCAGGAAGGTCACTGCTTCTTCCCTCTCCCCCTCCTACCCTACCCTACCCATCCGTCTACCCACCCCTCCCGTTGCCCCCCCCCCCCCCTCGCTCCCCACCACCCTACCTATACCCACCAACTGTCGATATGTCCGTCGCGCTGGCTGCATTCAGATCATTGGTAGCTTAGCGTCTTTTTCGACCTGTTTGTCATTGCAGGACACGTTTGCAGAACAATTTAATTGTCACACCACCCAGCTACGCTGCCGCCAACCTGTTTTCTCCCCGGTGACGTTGAATCAATACCGGTATCAGATCCATGTGATAACTGGTAATCACATTTGGGTTCTGGACATGTTGAAAATGTGGAAATCATTATTTGTGATTATCGGGCTCATCAGCCTTCTTAAATAATACGAGGGCCTATATTTTTTGGTTGCTGTTGTTGTTGCCACCGGAGGTGAAGGCATCCATCTGTTACCCGGCGAGCGGTAATCAAGGCGTTTGAAGCCATTTTAAACAGACAAAAATAGCTCCACCCTTTCTCTATTCTTTTAGGTTATAAGAGGGCTGTATTTTGGGGCTGCGTGGGGAAGGGAGGGGATGGCGGGCTGGGAACAGGGACTGGGTACGGGATGGGGTGGGGGGGGGGTGAGATCTTGCTGGGAGGGACTTGGTGGGTGGGGGGGGGGGGGTATTGGTGGTGGGGGCGCCCTCTTATGGGCGAATATTGGAAGATGTATTTGTGGCCGGTGAAGACGCTGACGGGCGTGATAGATGTCAGCGCAGGAATCGGCGCAAGGGCAGAGGGGAGAGGTCGGCGGGATCCTGGTGGTGGGGGTGGAGGTGGGGTGGGCGTGGAGGTGGCGGTGGACGTGGAGGTGGGGGTGGAGGTGGACGTGGAGATGAGGGTGGGGGTGGGGGTGGGGGTTGGTGTTGAGGTCGAGGTAGAGTGGGGTTGGAAGTCGGGGTGGAGGCGGTGGTGGTGGGGCGGGGGCTTTAGCGTTAAGCATAGCAGAATAGCAGGGAGTGAAATATATAGCCAGGATTAGCTGGGGAATTAGGACATATGGTAAATCCGTTATTGATGGGAATATATGGTAATGTGTCACAACATATTCTAATTACACTAATAGACTTTAAAAAAACAACGGAAACAAGGGAGGAGAAGAGTGTGGCGATGTGTTTCTTGCCAAAAGCCCTGCTGCATATTGGGTGGAGTGGGTGCCGAGTGAGACAAACACCTGTGCTGGTAATATCAAACGGGTGCCGAGTGAGACGAACACCTGTGCTGGTAATATCAAACGGGTGCCGAGTGAGACGAACACCTGTGCTGGTAATATAAAACGGGCGCCGAGTGAGACGAACACCTGTGCTGGTAATATCAAACGGGCGTCGAGTGAGACAAACACCTGTGGTGGAAATATCAAACGGGCGCCGAGTGAGACAAACACCTGTGGTGGTAATATCAAACGGGCGCCGAGTGAAACAAACACCTGTGCTGGTAATATCAAACGGGCGCCGAGTGAGACAAACACCTGTGCTGGTAATATCAAACGGGTGCCGAGTGAGACGAACACCTGTGCTGGTAATATAAAACGGGCGCCGAGTGAGACGAACACCTGTGCTGGTAATATCAAACGGGTGCCGAGTGAGACGAACACCTGTGCTGGTAATATCAAACGGGTGCCGAGTGAGACGAACACCTGTGCTGGTAATATAAAACGGGCGCCGAGTGAGACAAACACCTGTGCTGGTAATATCAAACGGGCGCCGAGTGAGACAAACACCTGTGCTGGTAATATCAAACGGGCGCCGAGTGAGACAAACACCTGTGCTGGTAATATCAAACGGGCGCCGAGTGAGACAAACACCTGTGCTGGTAATATCAAACGGGCGCCGAGTGAGACAAACACCTGTGGTGGTAATATCAAACGGGCGCCGAGTGAGACAAACACCTGTGCTGGTAATATCAAACGGGTGCCGAGTGAGACGAACACCTGTGCTGGTAATATCAAACGGGCGCCGAGTGAGACAAACACCTGTGCTGGTAATATCAAACGGGCGCCGAGTGACACGAACACCTGTGCTGGTAATATCAAACGGGCGCCGAGTGAGACGAACACCTGTGCTGGTAATATCAAACGGGCGCCGAGTGAGACAAACACCTGTGCTGGTAATATCAAACGGGTGCCGAGTGAGACAAACACCTGTGCTGGTAATATCAAACGGGTGCCGAGTGAGACGAACACCTGTGCTGGTAATATCAAACGGGCGACGAGTGAGACAAACACCTGTGCCGGTAATATCAAACGGGCGCCGAGTGAGACAAACACCTGTGCTGGTAATATCAAACGGGCGCCGAGTGAGACAAACACCTGTGCTGGTAATATCAAACGGGCGTCGAGTGAGACAAACACCTGTGCCGGTAATACCAAACGGGCGACGAGTGAGACAAACACCTGTGCTGGTAATATCAAACGGGCGCCGAGTGAGACAAACACCTGTGCTGGTAATATCAAACGGGCGTCGAGTGAGACAAACACCTGTGCCGGTAATACCAAACGGGCGACGAGTGAGACAAACACCTGTGCTGGTAACATCAAACGGGCGCCGAGTGAGACGAACACCTGTGCTGGTAATATCAAACGGGCGCCGAGTGAGACGAACACCTGTGCTGGTAATATCAAACGGGCGCCGAGTGAGACAAACACGTGTGCCGCTAATACCAAACGGCCGCCGAGTGAGACAAACACCTGTGCTGGTAATATCAAACGGGCGCCGAGTGAGACAAACACCTGTGCCGGTAATATCAAACGGGCGCCTAGTGAGACAAACACCTGTGCTGGTAATATTAAACGGGCACCGAGTGAGACAAACACCTGTGCTGGTAATATCAAACGGGCGTCGAGTGAGACAAACACTTGTGGTGGTAATATCAAACGGGCGCCGAGTGAGACAAACACCTGTGCTGGTAATATCAAACGGGCGCCGAGTGAGACAAACACCTGTGCTGGTAATATCAAACGGGCGCCGAGTGAGACGAACACCTGTGCTGGTGATATCAAACGGGCGTCGAGTGAGACAAACACCTGTGCTGGTAATATCAAACGGGCACCGAGTGAGACAAACACCTGTGCTGGTAATATCAAACGGGCGCCGAGTGAGACGAACACCTGTGCTGGTACTATCAAACGGGCGAAGAGTGAGACAAACACGTGTGCTGGTAATATCAAACGGGCGCCGAGTGAGACAAACACCTGTGGTGGTAATATCAAACGGGCGCCGAGTGAGACGAACACCTGTGCTGGTAATATCAAACGGGCGCCGAGTGAGACAAACACCTGTGCTGGTAATATCAAACGGGCGCCGAGTGAGACAAACACCTGTGCTGGTAATATCAAACGGGCACCGAGTGAGACAAACACCTGTGCTGGTAATATCAAACGGGCACCGAGTGAGACAAACACCTGTGCTGGTAATATCAAACGGGCGTCGAGTGAGACAAACACCTGTGCTGGTAATATCAAACGGGCGCCGAGTGAGACGAACACTTGTGCTGGTAATATCAAACGGGCGCCGAGTGAGACGAACACCTGTGCTGGTAATATCAAACGGGCGCCGGGTGAGACAATCACCTGTGCTGGTAATATCAAACGGGCACCGAGTGAGACGAACACCTGTGCTGGTAATATCAAACGGGCGCCGAGTGAGACAAACACCTGTGCTGGTAATATCAAACGGGCACCGAGTGAGACAAACACCTGTGCTGGTAATATCAAACGGGCGCCGAGTGAGACAAACACCTGTGCTGGTAATATCAAACGGGCGCCGAGTGAGACAAACACCTGTGCTGGTATTATCAAACGGGCGCCGAGTGAGACGAACACCTGTGCTGGTAATATCAAACGGGCGCCGAGTGAGACAAACACCTGTGCTGGTAATATCAAACGGGCGCCGAGTGAGACAAACACCTGTGCTGGTAATATCAAACGGGCACCGAGTGAGACAAACATCTGTGCTGGTAATATCAAACGGGCGCCGAGTGAGACAAACACCTGTGCTGGTAATATCAAACGGGCGCCGAGTGAGACAAACACCTGTGCTGGTAATATCAAACGGGCGCCGAGTGAGACGAACACCTGTGCTGGTAATATCAAACGAACGCCGAGTGAGACAAACACCTGTGCTGGTAATATCAAACGGGCGCCGAGTGAGACGAACACCTGTGCTGGTAATATCAAACGGGCGCCGAGTGAGACGAACACCTGTGCTGGTAATATCAAACGGACGCCGAGTGAGACAAACACCTGTGCTGGTAATATCAAACGGGCGCCGAGTGAGACAAACACCTGTGCTGGTAATATCAAACGGGCGCCGAGTGAGACGAACACCTGTGCTGGTAATATCAAACGGGCGTCGAGTGAGACTAACACCTGTGCTGGTAATATCAAACGGGCGTCGAGTGAGACGAACACCTGTGCTGGTAATATCAAACGGACGCCGAGTGAGACAAACACCTGTGCTGGTAATACCAAACGGGCGCCGAGTGAGACAAACACCTGTGGTGGCAATATCAAACGGGCGCCGAGTGAGACAAACACCTGTGCTGGTAATACCAAACGGGCGCCGAGTGAGACAAACACCTGTGGTGGCAATATCAAACGGGCGCCGAGTGAGACAAACACCTGTGCTGGTAATATCAAACGGGCGCCGAGTGAGACAAACACCTGTGCTGGTAATATCAAACGGGCGCCAAGTGAGACAAACACCTGTGCTGGTAATATCAAACGGGTGCCGAGTGAGACAAACACCTGTGCTGGTAATACCAAATGGGCGCCGAGTGAGACAAACACGTGTGCCGGTAATACAAAATGGGCGCCGAGTGAGACAAACACCTGTGCTGGTAATACCAAACGGGTGCCGAGTGAGACAAACACCTGTGCTGGTAATCTCAAACGGGCGCCGAGTGAGACAAACACCTGTGCTGGTAATATCAAACGGGCGCCGAGTGAGACAAACACCTGTGCTGTTAATATCAAACGGGCGCCGAGTGAAACAAACACCTGTGCTGGTAATACCAAACGGGCGTCGAGTGAGACAAACACCTGTGCTGGTAATATCAAACGGGCGTCGAGTGAGACGAACACCTGTGCTGGTAATATCAAACGGGCGTCGAGTGAGACTAACACCTGTGGTGGCAATATCAAACGGGCGCCGAGTGAGACAAACACCTGTGCTGGTAATATCAAACGGGCGCCGAGTGAGACAAACACCTGTGCTGGTAATATCAAACGGGCGCCGAGTGAGACAAACACCTGTGCTGGTAATATCAAACGGGTGCCGAGTGAGACAAACACCTGTGCTGGTAATACCAAATGGGCGCCGAGTGAGACAAACACGTGTGCCGGTAATACAAAATGGGCGCCGAGTGAGACAAACACCTGTGCTGGTAATACCAAACGGGTGCCGAGTGAGACAAACACCTGTGCTGGTAATCTCAAACGGGCGCCGAGTGAGACAAACACCTGTGCTGGTAATATCAAACGGGCGCCGAGTGAGACAAACACCTGTGCTGTTAATATCAAACGGGCGCCGAGTGAGACAAACACCTGTGCTGGTAATATCAAACGGGCGCCGAGTGAGACAAACACCTGTGCTGGTAATATCAAACGGGCGCCGAGTGAGACAAACACCTGTGCTGGTAATATCAAACGGGCGTCGAGTGAGACAAACACCTGTGCTGGTAATATTAAACGGGCGCCGAGTGAGACAAACACCTGTGCTGGTAATCTCAAACGGGCGCCGAGTGAGACAAACACCTGTGCTGGTAATATCAAACGGGCGCCGAGTGAGACAAACACCTGTGCTGGTAATATCAAACGGGCGCCGAGTGAGACAAACACCTGTGCTGGTAATATCAAACGGGCGTCGAGTGAGACAAACACCTGTGCTGGTAATATTAAACGGGCGCCGAGTGAGACAAACACCTGTGCTGGTAATCTCAAACAGGCGACGAGTGAGACAAACACCTGTGGTGGTAATATCAAACGGGCGAAGAGTGAGACAAACACCTGTGCTGGTAATATCAAACGGGTGCCGAGTGAGACGAACACCTGTGCTGGTAATATCAAACGGGCGCCGAGTGAGACAAACACCTGTGCTGGTAATATCAAACGGGCACCGAGTGAGACAAACACCTGTGCTGGTAATATCAAACGGGCGTCGAGTGAGACAAACACCTGTGCTGGTAATATTAAACGGGCGCCGAGTGAGACAAACACCTGTGCTGGTAATCTCAAACGGGCGACGAGTGAGACAAACACCTGTGGTGGTAATATCAAACGGGCGAAGAGTGAGACAAACACCTGTGCTGGTAATATCAAACGGGTGCCGAGTGAGACGAACACCTGTGGTGGTAATATCAAACGGGCGAAGAGTGAGACAAACACCTGTGCTGGTAATACCAAACGGGCGCTCACCGGAAGAGCATGGGTGGCGCTGGCGCATGCGTAGACCACGTCAGCGTCTACAACCAGTATGCGACAGTACAATTAATATTAAAAGGAAAGCTAACTATTTAGACTCCCTAACCTGATATTTCACTGGATAATTATTGACTCACAAGAGCTGACTGACTAACGGACTGTTAGTTACAATGATGGACGCGGACCAGGCCAAAACAAGCTTGTTTAATGCATTAAGCGATCACTTTAAGCACAGAACAGCAAAACGCCTAGCAGACCAGTGACGGGGAGGGGGGGGGGGGGGGGATCTTTCCCGATCTTTGCGATCGGCATCCAGGAATTTTTGGAAAATCCCGACCAACTGTTGGCAATTTTTTGGGAAAAAATAATTCCACTGATTCCAACAACAGTCTCGACGAAAATGGCGTTATTAAGGAAAAGGAGTCATTTCCCCTCTCCATTGAGGACAGAATCGACCACAACAGACGTAATGCCTACATCACATTAGTACTTGCACACAAGGTCCTGCAATGAATTATGCCCTGAATCGTCTTAGAACGCAATTATAATTTGCTTGGACTGCAGGTGAACTCCATTTGTTACCGAGCAACCAAGCTATCAACGTTACATGGGTTTTTAATATAATAACAGCTTTGTATGCAGACGGCCAAGAGCAATTCGATTTTTTAACCTGTAACGGCGAGCGGGGACGGTCTGGTGATAGCAGGGATACCTGGATAGTTCTCATTAGCCAGCTTCTTGAAACGAAGGGAGGACAGAGGTCAAAGGTTACTATGACGACACGTCTAGGCCAGGACTGACAAGTTCATTAAGACACCCTTATCCCTGACCCATCACCCCTCCTCCGACCCCCCCCCCCTCCTTAACTAGTCCTCCGATCCCCCCCCACCCCCCCCCAACAGTCTTCCGAACACATCACTCTCCCCCGAGATCCTCACCCCTCCCGAGCGCCCCACTCCACCCCTCACCCTGCCCTGTCCCCCTCGCCGGTCCACATCATGGCCCCTCCCCAGCGACCACTTACAGTACCGCTCATTGACGAGTTATAACCGACCTACTTCCTGTGAGCTGTGAGAAGTATCAGCGCGCGCCCCCTGGGGGCAGTCTGTCACCGTACAGCGCCTCCTAGCGGTCGTCTGCGGCACCAGCGAATTCTCGGTCATACGGGTCTCGTGGTCAATGGCGATATGCCCGACGCCCCGACGCTAGGGGGCCATAGTGGCGTCCATTTCTCACCACAACCCGCAGATCTTTCTGTGGCGTTAACTTCGCTCTTAGCACTCAGACCTGTCCCCCCTTCAAAAAAGAATTTCTGGTATACCGTACAGCAACTGATAGTTTACGCCGCCAGCTCACTATTCTAGTTGGATCGCCGACAGGAAGACAACTTCAATAAAGGGATAAACGTAAGAAGTCCGTGCTTCAAAACAAGCACAGCACTCGGTTGACGCACGTCTATCAAACATAAGATACCTTCAAACCGCGTTCATGTCTCAATGACGCACTTCCCTGACACAAACCATGTTCGTACTTCACATCAAGCAAATATTGCGCTTCACCCCCCCCCCCCCCCCTCATACCCCCCCCCCCGCCCCCGCCGCCCCGGCCCCTTGTAACCAGTATGTAATTACATATAGTTAATCATCGGTCGATTAAAAGCCGTGCATCAAGAGATTAGATATTATCTTCGTGCACCGAAGAGAGCGCGTTATAGAAAAAGCTAACAAAATGGCGACTGCAGACATCTCGGATTTCCTGTTGTTTTTTCGACCGGCCGGTCTGTTGAACAACCTCTGGCCACTCGGCTGTGTCAGGTTCTCCTCGTGAATGGTGAATGGCGGTGCAATCACTGCCCCATCGGTCTCCTCGGCGTCCGGCTGTCATGTCTCAAGCAGATTCCCCTCCTTTTTCATCTCCAAATGCGATCTCCCACCGTCTGGCGGTGAACTGCAGACAGCATGAGCGTTTTTCTCCCGTCCAAATAAAAACAAAACAGAAAAAAGCATCGGGCTGCAACATCAAACCGTACCTTTCAATAAATACGTCCGTGTTTTGTTTTTTGATGCTGTAAGCCGCAGTCGATGATTCGGGGGTCTGAATGGGAGGTGGCGGCGACGGGGGGTGGGGGGTGGAGAGGTGGATAAAAGGGGAAGGGAGGAAGGGTGGATGAAAGGGGAAGGGAGGAAGGGGGTAAAAGAGATGAGGGGAGGGGAGTGGGGGAGGGAGGAAGGGGGCTAGAGGAGATGAGAGGAGGGGGTGAGGGGGGGAGGAAGGGAGGTACAGGAGAGGAGAGGAGGGGAGTGGGGGAGGGGAGGAAGGGGGGTAGAAGAGATGAGAGGAGGGGGGGAGGAAGGGAGGTACAGGACAGGAGAGGAGGGGAGTGGCGGAGGGGAGGAAGGGGGGTACAGGAGAGGAGAGGAGGGGGTGAGGGGGGAGGAAGGGGGTACAGGAGAGAATAGGAGGGGATGAGGGAGGGGAGGGAGGGGGTACAGGAGCGGAGAGGAGGGGAGTGGGGGAGGGAAGGAAGGGGAGTGGGTAGGGGAACAAGGGGGTAGAGGAGATGAGAGGAGGGGAATGAGAGGGAGAGGGGGCAGCGGCGTGTCATTACATGGCGTCTCATCTCCTAATCGTAGTCGTGGTCGGGTGTGCCTCCGTTGTTAAGTTCCCGTGGGGAAGGTACATCTGGCCAAGTTTTCCGACCACGTGTGATTGCTGTTATATCTGGTGCACTAATACACACTGATACTGATCCGACCCTTACTGAATGTGCTTCATCGAGATGACGACTGTTGCGGTTAAAAAAAGGAAGCGATATTGACTAGCTTGCAATGATGGGTAACTAAAGGGGTACTAAACGGTTAACTAACGGTTAAGGTTAACCTAACGGTTTCACAATTATTGAATTAATTATATATGCGGGTAATTCTATTGCAACACAGATAATTATTACCAGTTATGATCAATACTATGTTACTGTTGACGCTGCTAAAATCAATACTACTACAGTTCCATCATATTAACTAATTATTCTCTAACTTCCAAATAATGAGTGCTCTAATGGGATTCATAACACTAAAACATCAGTTAACAATTGGCGATTATATTTGTTGATCATTACCAATGCAGGCCAGCTTCCCAAAGCCACCCCCTTACCTCACCATCACCACACACGCCACACCACTCTCAGCTAACATTACCTCCGCCCCGGGCTCAACCCCCTCCCCCTGCCCCCCCCCCCCCCCGCCCCATTCCGCCAACCCCGCTCCCGCCTGACAGGTGTACCTGGACAACCCCCATATCCTGATATCACAACTGTCGCTGAGTTGGTCGAGGAGATTAAAGGACGGGCAGATCCAGCCGCAGGACGTATGGCCCCCGGGCATCCGTCTGGATCAGATCGGGGATCCGGATCGATAGATAGTGGTATCCAGGCGCCTCCTGGATCGCCAAATAGTACACCTTTGTCAGTGACTGGACGATCCAGATCAAGGCGCCTGGAATTCGTCAGACCGCTAACACAGATATGGAGAGAGGCGATGGGACTGTGTGTGTATGTGGGGGCGGGAGGGGGGCAAACATATAAGGCTGTCGTTTATATAATATATGGTTTACGTTATTGAGGGGTTCAATAAATACTATAAACTGCGCTCAATGTGTCAGTGACTGACCCATGGTTCTGAATCATGTTGGATTCACCGCTTTTGTCGGCCTTCGGGAGGCCTCGGAGGGGCTCGGGAGGCCTCGGGAGATTTGTATTATTCTACATGATGCCACTTTGACATTATGCATGTCAAGTTTTTAGAGTCGATCGGTTTTATGCCGAACTTCAACACGACGATGGGTTAAACATGTTAAGTCCATTTAAAAAGCAGGACACGGATGGTACAGAGTTGCCAAGGAAAGGTTTCGCCCTGTCTGGGCTCTGATTCAGCATGATGCCAAGGCATAGCGTTTGAACGAAATTCGCCAAACGACCTGATGGAGTCCCTCCCCGTTAGACCATCCGTGAGGACTATATATATAATATATATATAATCAACAGCAAGAGAGACTCCCTCCACACACGTTCGTCCAGAATGGTTGGCCTCAGACAACGGACGCCATACCACGCGGTGAACAAACATCAATAGACATGTAGGATAAGCAAGCCGTGATTAATTATAATAAACAAATCTTCCTCCATAGCCACTTCCTGATACCTGCCATCCTCAGTGCGAGAGAGCTCAAGATTTGCGCTCTTCTCGACGGGCCATGAGATTACTGCTCATCCCAGTGTGAGCATAGCGAGATCTAGAGAAATATAATACGATACCTACCAGTTAGCCCTGGTACATGCCTCTCTAACCACGCCCGTAAACGGAGCAAGGGTGAGAGCCATGCTGCTCACCAGGCCTAAAAGTAGAAATCGCAGACCGGTGGCTCAAGTTGAAAGTTCTTACAGAATAAATATCCAGTACCTACCCGTCAATGTGCTCCACTATGTTGCTGAAGCTTTTATGACTTTCGTCGGACACTCATTTCTTTGGTCGGTAGTATATTTTCTTGTAATCCGGGCGATTTTTGTCACCTCTTGCTTCGTTTTCAATGCTTCGCCATTCGCCGGACGTCAGCAAACGCCGCCTGGCAGCGAGTGCTCACGCTAAGTTTGTTTACTTCCGGCGAGCGGCGGAGCATGGAAAACGAAGCGAGAGAGGACACAAATCGCCCAGAGTACAAGAAAATACACTTTCGACCAAAGAAATGACTGTCCGACAAAAGTCATAAAAGCGTCAGGAATCTAATGGAGCAAGTTGATGGGAATCTAATGGAGCAAGTTGATGGGTAAGCACTGGATATTTATTCTGTTAGGACCTTTAACTTGAGCCACCGGTCCGCGATTTCTACTTTTAGGCCTGGTGAGCGGCATGGCTCTCACCCTTGCTCCGTTTACGGGCGTGGTTAGAGAGGCATGTACCAGGGCTACCTACCAGTCATACTGAACCTAGTCGTTCTTCCTGCATGAGAGATAGCTAATCGTGAAATGTAGGCCTTCAGAAATGAAATATATAATGCGATGTAACATTGGCACGATATCGGGACATCCTAACCTTTGCCTTTGAAATATTGCCTCAATTTGAACCCAATCCCCCGAACTTGGATATCATTTGAGACATAAAAGAACGCTTAAAGCCGAGTGAATTTCATTGATCAACCTCCCCTCTGATCTTTAAAGCTACCTTTAGATCGCTTAGACTCGTCAGAACATTATTACATCATAGACAGAAAATATCAATTGCAATAGGCAAGCTAATATCCCTGTGCAATAAATAGAACACTATAATAAGAAATAAAACTTAAAGGGGATGCGTGGGAAAAAATTACCAATTGACGCTGGAACGGTATTGTAAACTACGTCATCGAAATGATGAGAGAAAGATATGGCGGACAGTTATGGAAGTGGAAATATTAACATGATCGAATCGTATAAAAATGTAAAAATGTAAAACCAACCATGCCGACCAGCCAAATTCAACGACGGGGCCGAATTTGGCCGACGGGCCAAATTAACCATTTTTATGATAATGCATCTCGAAATCCTTTTGGAAATTCCTTAACTATCATCGCAATGCTAACCGCCGCGCTGGCAATTGAAGTCAACGCTCGTGTGCGAAAGCTATCAGGTCCACTCTCCAAGAATATTACACCCAGCGACCGGTAGTGTCGGTAATCAGGGTTGAGACAGCCGTAGAGGTAGCAGACAGGGGAGTCTGTATCTATAGAAGTAGCCGCAGCAGTTTATCCGCAAGGCATGCCGGGATAGGTGGGCACGTGTTTTCCGTTGGCGACAACGGCTTCCCATCAGTCCCCGCGCGGTGCCCCGTGGCGCCCCTACCGGGCAGCGCGGTACCACGGCTTAGGTATTTCCTTCCTCCGTCGGTCGACGTGCTGGAGAGCTCTCTGCTTCCTCCTCTGTTGGTTTTACTAATAACTCAATACATTTTCTTGTTGCGGGAAAAAGACTAAAAAAAAAAGGCAATGCCGGTAAAAAGATGACCGAGGTTGTCGGCCGGGCGGTGACCCGCTGCTTACCTGGAGGCGAGCACCGGGGACACGTGATAAATATCGGTCCTCCGGAAGCTAATAATGTGATAGACAGTGATGGGGCATACCATCACATCACGCTGCCTCCAAGTCGGCGCCGGACCCGGGCAAAGTAAGCAAAGCCGTACGGTACAGGAAACCAAGGGACATTCTTACTAAGTTATCCGCAGGCGGGCAATCATTTTGCATAAGCTTTTAACATGGGTGAGACCGAGTATGGTGATATATGGTTTTAAAGGTGTAGGGAGGGAATATATATATATATATACTGCGTTGTCTAGGTGGTGGAGATGTGTACTTGACTTGACCATCCCCATCCCACATCCCCATTCTGCCACCCCCATTCCGCCATCCCCATCACCATCACCATCCCATTCCGATTCTCATCTCCCATCCCCATTCTCATCCCCATCCCCATCCCCATCCCCATCCCCATCCCCATCCCCATCCCCTGCCCCATCCCCAGGCCCCACCCCACATCGAGTTGTATACGGTGTTCATATCCATGGCATATCATCCCCATCTCCATCCCCACCCCCATCCCCATCCCATCCCCATCCCCATCCCCATCCCTATCCCCATCCCCATCCCCATCCCCATCCCCATCCCCACCTTCATCCCCACCACCATTCCCATACCCATCCCTATCCGCACCTCCATCCCCACCCCCATCCCCATCCCCACCCCCATCCCCATCCTCATCCCCATCCCCATCCCCATCCCCATCCCCATCCCCATCCCCATCCCCACCTCCATCCCCATCCCCATCCCCATCCCATCCCCATCCCCATCCCCACCTCCATCCCCATCCCCATCCCCATCCCCATCCCACCACCATCCCCACCGCCATCCCCACCCTCATCCCCATCCCCATCCCCACCTCCATCCCCATCCCACCCCCATCCCCATCCCCACCTCCATCCCCATCCCCACCCCCATCCCATCCTCATCCCCATCCCCATCCCCATCCCCATCCCCATCCCCATCCCCACCTCCATCCCCATCCCCATCCCCATCCCATCCCCATCCCCATCCCCATCCCCATCCCCATCCCCATCCTCATCCCCATCCCCATCCCCACCCCCATCCCCATCCCCATCCCCATCCCCATCCCCATCCCCATCCCCATCCCCATCCCCACCTCCATCCCCATCCCCATCCCCATCCCCATCCCCACCACCATCCCCACCGCCATCCCCACCCTCATTTCCATCACCATTACCATTACCATCGCATCCCCATCTCCATCCAAACTCCCCATCCTCACACCCTGCATCTCATCTCTGCCATCTCATTCTCTGCCATCTCATTCTCTGCCATCTCATTCTCCGCCATCTCATTCTCTGCCATCTCATTCTCCGCCATCTCATTCTCTGCCATCTCATTCTCTGCCATCTTCTTCCGTTGGATCATACCGTTGTTTATTGCATGAATTAAAAAGTGAAATCAATGGAAGGACACCTCTGGCACCTCTGGATTGATGATGGGAAGGAGTCCGCGCGATAACTGACCGGAACTGAGCCGTAGCGACGTCCGTGCTCCGGAAACGGGTTTATCGCGTCGAGACATCCGACCCCGGAAATTGCGGGGGTCTGGCTCATCTCCATATGCATGACTTGCGGTGACCCTGGGTCGCCAGGTGATCCTCTCTGTAATCTGCAATGTTTCGGGCTGAAAAAAGGTCCCGAATGCCGTCCTTTCGACCTTGACCTTGGCACCCTGGGGCGCCCTCTCTCGATCGGTGGCCATGTAGGTCATCGATCTCTCTGGGTCCGAGAGTTCCCTCTCACCCCTGCCCCCCCCCCCCCCGGCTCTCTCTGTCTCTCTCTCTAACCAAACTATACTCACGTGACCGTCCCTCCATGCAGGGGGGGGGGGGAGTAATATTAAAAGAGAACTCCATCGTCCTGATTCCGACCCCTCCCCCATGCAGCCGACCCCTGACCCTTCCCCCCTCCTACCCGCCACCCCTGCACACCCGCCTCCCCCCCCCCCTTTGGCCTCTGACCCAGTGGTGCTCACACCCCAATATCGACAACTTTGTGCGAGTCACTCCCATGATATGAACCTGTAACCCATGAAGGGACTGTGACCCCCGAGGCCCTCACCTCCGCACTGACATGGCGGTGTAGTGTAGGGACGCGACCCGGTCACCGCCTCAATAACACCACGATACGCCATTACATGTGAGGTATCCCATCCCTATCCACGCCCCCCACCCTCCACCCTCGTAACCGCCCCCGTCCCCCACCCACCCACGCCCTCGTGGATCACCCCCCCCCCCAACACCAGCCCCCGTATAATCTAGCCATCACCACCCGAGGCGGGTAGGTTGAGATGGAGTTCTCTCAATGATTTCTCGGTTATAATGTGACAGTCCCATCGGTAGGGAAGATTACCACATCATCGATAGAACAAGATTCGGAATATACGCCCCCCCCTTCCTTCCTTCTCACCTCCATCCCGCAACCCATCCTTAAGCCTAACCGCTCCCCACTCTTTACCCCCACCTCTTCCTTAAACCCAACCCCACAACCTTCCTTACCTCTCCTCCTTCTCACCCTCACTTTAACCGCCACCCTCTGCCCCCGATACCCTCCTCCCAATCGCTTTATCACCACGCCATAATGGTCTGTTGTGACAGTGCCACTGGCTGAGTACTGCTCGTGAATGGAATAATAATAGTGTGTTGTGGCCCCAGGCTGTTAATGGAAGACTTAATGCCGCCGCCATCATATAGGTATGATGATGAAGAAGAAGCTGGTAATGATGATCATGACGATGATGTTAGTGACAAGGATGATGCTGATGATGACGATGAAGATGATAAGGATGATGAAGATGATGATGATGAAGATCATGATGATGATGATGAGTAGGAGGATAATGATGAAGAACATACTGACGATAAGAAAAATGACCATGAAGATGATAAGGATGATGATGAAGATGGTGAAGATGATGATGATGGTGGAGATGACGATGATGATGTACAACGGGGGATTGTTACACAGGACACCCACTACAGATAACAGACATAATGGATTCCCATATTATACACTCAAATTCATGCCCCCAACCCCGCCCACTTCACCACCATACCCCCTGCCCCCCACCCTCTCCGCCCTCCCCCTCCCCCTTCCCTCCATCGCAGGTTCGATGCGTTGACCGACGCCTGCAGCTGTCCAATGATCCGGAGGTAGAGGGGGAGATGATTTAAGCCCTCCCCTCTCCCAGTTTCCGCTCTCACCCCCTGTGCGTAATTACCGCATTAATCAGATGTGAAGTTTCACAAGGTTGAAGGCGTTCATCGTGCAAGTCGCTGGGACAGCGTAAGCCCTCTTCGGTCAGATTTCTCGTTTGTTTTTTCGGTCATGTTTCCATTTTCCGCTCCTCGAAATCTATGATGACATTATAATGAACGGTATGAAGTTAAACTGAGAGTGAATCGTGGATAATATAATTTGCCGGAAGTAACCAAACACAGTAATGTAGATATAATCCTATATATTTATCAAAACGTATACTGTTCATAATATATATAAATATATATGTGTATTGACTGTTACTATACACTTGAGGATTTAATGTGATTATAAATTAAGACAATTATTTAAATGTTCTTGTTCTTGGGTTCCAGAAAGTCCATATGACTCTGCTTGTGTTTCATTTCCAGCACATTTCCTGACCAGTCAGCTTCCGGCATCAAACTAATAACAATTACTTGTTTTACAATATTAAATGCAAGTAGTTCGCAACATCCAGAAGTTCATGCAGTAAAAATACACATGTCCTTGTCCCTGTGCAGAACGCCAAAGATCACATAATGTACAGAGGGGTTGGGGAGGGGGTGGGGATTCTTACATGGCTAATACTTGTGGGGTCGAGGATTGG
>OZ025251.1:29413736-29585760 GCA_964019135.1 Arenicola marina | reverse complement strand
ATGCCGGTAAAAAGATGACCGAGGTTGTCGGCCGGGCGGTGACCCGCTGCTTACCTGGAGGCGAGCACCGGGACACGTGATAAATATCGGTCCTCCGGAAGCTAATAATGTGATAGACAGTGATGGGGCATACCATCACATCACGCTGCCTCCAAGTCGGCGCCGGACCCGGCAAAGTAAGCAAAGCCGTACGGTACAGGAAACCAAGGGACATTCTTACTAAGTTATCCGCAGGCGGGCAATCATTTTGCATAAGCTTTTAACATGGTTGAGACCGAGTATGGTGATATATGGTTTTAAAGGTGTAGGGAGGGAATATATATATATATATACTGCGTTGTCTAGGTGGTGGAGATGTGTACTTGACTTGACCATCCCCATCCCACATCCCCATTCTGCACCCCCATTCCGCCCATCCCCATCACCATCACCATCCCATTCCGATTCTCATCTCCCATCCCCATTCTCATCCCCATCCCCATCCCCATCCCCATCCCCATCCCCATCCCCATCCCCTGCCCCATCCCCAGGCCCCACCCCACATCGAGTTGTATACGGTGTTCATATCCATGGCATATCATCCCCATCTCCATCCCCACCCCCATCCCCATCCCCATCCCCAACCCCCATCCCCATCCCTATCCCCATCCCCATCCCATCCCCATCCCCATCCCCACCTCATCCCCACCACCATTCCCATACCCATCCCTAACCGCACCTCCATCCCCACCCCACCCCATCCCCACCCCCATCCCCACCTCATCCCCATCCCCATCCCCACCCCATCCCCATCCCCATCCCCATCCCCACCTCCACCCATCCCCAACCCCATCCCCATCCCCATCCCCATCCCCACCTCCATCCCCATCCCCAACCCCATCCCCATCCCCACCACCATCCCCACCGCCATCCCCACCCTCATCCCCATCCCCATCCCCACCACCACCCCATCCCCACCCCCATCCCCATCCCCACCTCCATCCCCACCCCACCCCATCCCCATCCTCATCCCCCACCCCATCCCCACCCCCATCCCATCCCCATCCCCACCCCATCCCCACCCCATCCCATCCCCATCCCCATCCCCATCCCCATCCCCATCCCCATCCCCATCCCATCCCATCCCATCCCCATCCCCACCCCCATCCCCATCCCCATCCCCATCCCCATCCCCATCCCCATCCCCATCCCCATCCCCACCTCCATCCCCATCCCCATCCCCATCCCCATCCCCATCCCCATCCCCATCCCATCCCCCTCCCCTCCCATCCCCCTCCCCATTCCCATCCCCATCCCCATCCCCATCCTTATCCCCATCCCCATCCCCATCCCCATCCCCATCCCCATCCCCATCCCCATCCCCACCACCATCCCCACCGCCATCCCCACTCTCATCCCCATCCCCATCCCCATCCCCACCACCATCCCCACCGCCATCCCCACCCTCATCCCCATACCCCATCCCCATCCCCACCTCCATCCCCACCACCATCCCCATCCCCATCCCCATCTCCACCACCATCCCCCACCGCCATCCCCACCCTCATCCCCATACCCATCCCCATCCCTACCTCCATCCCCACCACCATCCCCATCCCCATCCCCATCCCCATCCCATCCCCATCCCCATCCCCATCCCCATCCTCATCCCCATCCCCATCCCCACCCCCATCCCCATCCCCATCCCCATCCCCATCCCCATCCCCATCCCCATCCCCATCCCCATCCCCATATCCGTCCCATCCCCATCCCCATCCCCATCCCCATCCCCATCCCCATCCCCCTCCCCCTCCCATCCCCCTCCCCATTCCCATCCCCATCCCCATCCCCATCCTTAACCCCATCCCCATCCCCATCCCCATCCCCATCCCCATCCCCATCCCCATCCCCACCACCATCCCCACCGCCATCCCCACCCTCATCCCCATCCCCATCCCCATCCCCATCCCCATCCCCATCCCCATCCCCCTCCCCTCCCATCCCCCTCCCCGTCCCCATCCCCATCCCCACCACCATCCCCACCGCCATCCCCACCCTCATTTCCATCACCATTACCATTACCATCGCATCCCCATCTCCATCCAAACTCCCCATCCTCACACCCTGCATCTCATCTCTGCCATCTCATTCTCTGCCATCTCATTCTCTGCCATCTCATTCTCCGCCATCTCATTCTCTGCCATCTCATTCTCCGCCATCTCATTCTCTGCCATCTCATTCTCTGCCATCTTCTTCCGTTGGATCATACCGTTGTTTATTGCATGAATTAAAAAGTGAAATCAATGGAAGGACACCTCTGGCACCTCTGGATTGATGATGGGAAGGAGTCCGCGCGATAACTGACCGGAACTGAGCCGTAGCGACGTCCGTGCTCCGGAAACGGGTTTATCGCGTCGAGACATCCGACCCCGGAAATTGCGGGGGTCTGGCTCATCTCCATATGCATGACTTGCGGTGACCCTGGGGTCGCCAGGTGATCCTCTCTGTAATCTGCAATGTTTCGGGCTGAAAAAAGGTCCCGAATGCCGTCCTTTCGACCTTGACCTTGGCACCCTGGGGCGCCCTCTCTCGATCGGTGGCCATGTAGGTCATCGATCTCTCTGGGTCCGAGAGTTCCCTCTCACCCCTGCCCCCCCCCCCCCCGGCTCTCTCTGTCTCTCTCTCTAACCAAACTATACTCACGTGACCGTCCCTCCATGCAGGGGGGGGGGGGGAGTAATATTAAAAGAGAACTCCATCGTCCTGATTCCGACCCCTCCCCCATGCAGCCGACCCCTGACCCTTCCCCCCTCCTACCCGCCACCCCCTGCACACCCGCCTCCCCCCCCCCCTTTGGCCTCTGACCCAGTGGTGCTCACACCCCAATATCGACAACTTTGTGCGAGTCACTCCCATGATATGAACCTGTAACCCATGAAGGGACTGTGACCCCCGAGGCCCTCACCTCCGCACTGACATGGCGGTGTAGTGTAGGGACGCGACCCGGTCACCGCCTCAATAACACCACGATACGCCATTACATGTGAGGTATCCCATCCCTATCCACGCCCCCCCACCCTCCACCCTCGTAACCGCCCCCGTCCCCCACCCACCCACGCCCTCGTGGATCACCCCCCCCCCAACACCAGCCCCCGTATAATCTAGCCATCACCACCCGAGGCGGGTAGGTTGAGATGGAGTTCTCTCAATGATTTCTCGGTTATAATGTGACAGTCCCATCGGTAGGGAAGATTACCACATCATCGATAGAACAAGATTCGGAATATACGCCCCCCCCCTTCCTTCCTTCTCACCTCCATCCCGCAACCCATCCTTAAGCCTAACCGCTCCCCACTCTTTACCCCCACCTCTTCCTTAAACCCCAACCCCACAACCTTCCTTACCTCTCCTCCTTCTCACCCTCACTTTAACCGCCACCCTCTGCCCCCGATACCCTCCTCCCAATCGCTTTATCACCACGCCATAATTGGTCTGTTGTGACAGTGCCACTGGCTGAGTACTGCTCGTGAATGGAATAATAATAGTGTGTTGTGGCCCCAGGCTGTTAATGGAAGACTTAATGCCGCCGCCATCATATAGGTATGATGATGAAGAAGAAGCTGGTAATGATGATCATGACGATGATGTTAGTGACAAGGATGATGCTGATGATGACGATGAAGATGATAAGGATGATGAAGATGATGATGATGAAGATCATGATGATGATGATGAGTAGGAGGATAATGATGAAGAACATACTGACGATAAGAAAAATGACCATGAAGATGATTAAGGATGATGATGAAGATGGTGAAGATGATGATGATGGTGGAGATGACGATGATGATGTACAACGGGGGATTGTTACACAGGACACCCACTACAGATAACAGACATAATGGATTCCCATATTATACACTCAAATTCATGCCCCCAACCCCGCCCACTTCACCACCATACCCCTGCCCCCCACCCTCTCCGCCCTCCCCCCTCCCCCTTCCCTCCATCGCAGGTTCGATGCGTTGACCGACGCCTGCAGCTGTCCAATGATCCGGAGGTAGAGGGGGAGATGATTTAAGCCCTCCCCTCTCCCAGTTTCCGCTCTCACCCCCTGTGCGTAATTACCGCATTAATCAGATGTGGAAGTTTCACAAGGTTGAAGGCGTTCATCGTGCAAGTCGCTGGGACAGCGTAAGCCCTCTTCGGTCAGATTTCTCGTTTGTTTTTTCGGTCATGTTTCCATTTTCCGCTCCTCGAAATCTATGATGACATTATAAATGAACGGTATGAAGTTAAACTGAGAGTGAATCGTGGATAATATAATTTGCCGGAAGTAACCAAACACAGTAATGTAGATATAATCCTATATATTTATCAAAACGTATACTGTTCATAATATATATAAATATATATGTGTATTGACTGTTACTATACACTTGAGGATTTAATGTGATTATAAATTAAGACAATTATTTAAATGTTCTTGTTCTTGGTTCCAGAAAGTCCATATGACTCTGCTTGTGTTTCATTTCCAGCACATTTCCTGACCAGTCAGCTTCCGGCATCAAACTAATAACAATTACTTGTTTTACAATATTAAATGCAAGTAGTTCGCAACATCCAGCAAGTTCATGCAGTAAAAATACACATGTCCTTGTCCCTGTGCAGAACGCCAAAGATCACATAATGTACAGAGGGGTTGGGGAGGGGTGGGGATTCTTACATGGCTAATACTTGTGGGGTCGAGGATTGGGAGAGGGGGTGGGGGGGGGGGTCTCAGATGACCATTGTTTGATTGGTGTATAGAGGGAATGGGGGGTGGGGTGGGAAGACGGATTTTCAGATGACCATTGCCTGAGGGGTGCAGAGAGGGGAGGGATGAGAGTGAGGGGGTGGGGGGGTCTCAGATGACCAATGCCTGAGGGGTGTAGAGAGGGGGTAGGGGGTGGGAAGAGATGGGCGGAAGGGGGGGAGGGACAGTGGGGAGGTTCTCAGATGAACAATGCTTGCGAGGTCTAAGAGATCAAACCTCAGCCGGGAGCCAATGAACGCAAGGATGCAACCGAGTCCGCGCATTAGGGTTGATCCGGGTGGGTAACACCCACGACTTGGGGACTCCGGAACGTGGCTTGGTGCGGCTCCGGGCGGCCGATGGCGGCGCATTCTAATGGGCACAGGATAGTGGATCGCCCGGGTCCGGTCTCAGGCCAGATACACAAGTAAATCGGATTACACTGCCGTCTCTATGACTGGCACGGCGCGTGGAGCCACTGCATCGATGAGACCCGGGACATCTGGCAGCCGGCGAGGAGGGCGAGGAAGAACAACTGGAGGGTTTGGGTTAAGAGAGGGGAGGGGAGGGGGAGGGGAGGGGGAGGGGGAGGGGGTGGGGGATGGGGCGGGCTGACCGGGATGGCTCGGTGGAGATGCGCGAGCGGGCGGGATAATACGGTGAATACATGTGGGTGGGTCTTGGTCTTGGTGGGGGGGGGCGGGGGTGAGGTGGGAATGTGCAGTGGAACAGGTAGGAATTATAGAGGGAAGGAGGGAGGGTGGGGGGGGGGGGGGTAGACCGCGGCGATGATGGCCCCTGCGCAGTAGAGCAATTAAGTGACTAAGTAAACAGGAAGTGACTTGGACCACGCAGGAGCCTGCGAAAATCAGGCGTCGACAAAATTCGGAGGAAGACGGTAAATTAATTTCACATGTCGGGGTGATTTTTTTGCTGGCGTCCGCGGCTATAGTTGGGACATATTGACTAGCCGAAGCCAAATAAAATGCCAAAAATTCAAATTGAGCACTACTTAGCGAACTGCGTACGTCAATTCAAACAATAGCATACCCGGACTACCGAATTTTCTTCTTGCCGAGAGCGCTCGAAAAAATTGTCGGTGTTTGGTTCGAACCCCGCCTGTGTAAATGTCTTTTTAAAGAGTCTATGCCTGTCATGGCAAAGAAATAATCCCGGAGACATGGCTCCATATACTACAAGCCAGGCGTCTATCTGGCCTCCATGGAGTCACGCAAGACAGTCACCAGGATTTCATGGGGACCAATAAACATGCACATCGTCAGGTCAACATCCTGAGCTATTTTTTCCATTTTTTCCCCATCGGAATAAATCACCCCGGCGAAAACATTACGGTTACCAATTTTGTTTTTCATCTAAGAAGTGTAGTTATCGATTCGGGAAAAATGAATGTTTCGGTAACTAGTCTGCATATAGGTGTCAATCAGAGTGACTGTGACGTCACGACTCGTGTTAATCTATAGTCAGAGTGCAAGATATCGAGTTAAGTGTACCCGTTCATGTTCAAGAATCGATTATATTCATCGTTTTGTATTTTCTGCTTCTGTCAATATACAACGCCAGCTAAAGTGTTCCGCGTTTGGTAACAGGGCGCCAGCCAAACGTTTAACAACACAGTAGAACCGAAATAAAAATCCTATCAGCCCGCCCCACCTCCTTACTTCCCCTATTTTTTTTTTATCCCCGTGAAATATTGCGTTAGATTTATAGATTAATGAATGGCAATTGATAACACCAAACACATGTTGACATGCGATCAATAGCGTGGGTGCTAATCACTTTTGCCGTGATAAGGAGTCACGCTGTATTACAAGTGTCTGTCGCTGTCGCACCTCGCCTGAGTGAGGAGATACCGTGAACACCCAGATGCTGGATTTGTCGTGGGGAGTTCCGGACAATCCCAGCCAGCGATGCCACTTCACCGGCAGCTGGTGGGAAACACATGGCCCAGCAACTAACAAAGGTGTCTCGGCAGGCAGGTATTAATCTATTTATGCTTCCTTTTCTTTGCCGCCCACAGTCTTTACATGTGGGCACGATACCGCCCACAGTCTTTACACGAGGACACGATACCGCCCACAGTCCTTACACGTGGACACGATACCGCCCACAGTACTAACACGTGGACACGATACCGCCCACGGTACTAACACGTGGACGCGATACCGCCCACGGTACTAACACGTGGACACGATACCGCCCACGGTACTAACACGTGGGCACGATACCGCCCACGGTACTAACACGTGGACACGATACCGCCCACGGTACTAACACGTGGACACGATACCGCCCACGGTACTAACACGTGGACACGATACCGCCCACAGTCCTTACACGTGGACACGATACCGCCCACAGTACTAACACGTGGACACGATACCGCCCACGGTACTAACACGTGGACACGATACCGCCCACGGTACTAACACGTGGACACGATACCGCCCACAGTACTAACACGTGGACACGATACCGCCCACGGTACTAACACGTGGACACGATAACGGCCACACGTGAATCTACCACCTCAGTGCATTACATCATGTTGAGATTAGGCTCGCCTTGCTATGTCCACAGACTGCCCACGGGCGACGACCGGCGGGCCCACGCCTTGGCAGCAACAGAGGAAGAGGGTGGCATAGATTGCCGCTTCTGGGAACCAACTCCTGACCAGATTTACCATAACAACCCCACCGCCATGAACACACTTCCTATCTATCCTTCTATCGTCTTGGAGTTCCACCCACGGCGCGTGTGTCATCCCCGGACCCCACCCCACCCCGTGACCCCAGCCCCTCACCGTACCCCCACAGGTTCCCCCTTATTTCTCTCCCGTGCTCTTTCTTTAGTCGCAGCACCACGGGAACTGAAAGGGCATCGCCTCCCCGGGAGAGTAAGCCAGCAGGTTTGTTTTACAGAAACTGCTTATAGCAACTGTCTTACCTTGAAGAAGGACATGGCTGAAAACAAAAGCTTACCTAGGCAACGTTGCTCGAGGGCTCACCGGTAGGGGCAGGGTGGTGCAGAAAAGAGGGTCCGCGCTCACGCCTGATCAGAAGAAACACGAGTCATCCAACGATAGAATTCACTCTCACGAAAAAAAATAGGCACCACGCCCGCGTGAATACGACACTGTAACGTTAACATGCAAGTTACTGCAATACGGTACCGTAATGCTAAAGTGTAAGTTACTCTCACGCGGCCGTATCCGTTATTATATTAGACACAAACCCTGCGTTGCATACCACGCTGACGTTAAATTAGACATAACGTTGACTCATTAGTAACCTTTATTTATGCAAAATGCATGCGCATTTAAATTCTGACGTTAAATTAGGTACAATTCTGAAGTTTTACGTGCTTGCAATGATGATGTTGAATTAGACACAACACTAAACGCTAAATTAGACGTAACGTGTATTATACAGCACTTAAACGGATTTAAATGACATTCAAGACATGATACGTGACATTAGAAATTTCTCACATTGGCTAACTATGTGACATTAAATATTGGTCTATAGTATATCACGGTTCAAAGATAGGATATGAACGCCCCGTGGCTCGAGAATCAAGGTCCCATACATATCGTTTAATGGTTTGTAGACATGCTGCATGAAATCCTTCAGCCACATTTGTATCAAATATAATTTCTTTATCCGAACATAATCTTATATGCTTAACATTAAGCATAACATCCAGAGTTGACTATCTATTAATTTATCTTTACAGATATATTAAGTGTATATTAGGTGTGATCATTTCGGCATTTCGAAAATCTCAAAAAAAACTCCCAGAATGAACCATATTCATTAAGCCTTTACATCCGGGTCATAGTATTCTTATTGTCCAGGTGCGCCTTGTATTTAAGGTCGAAAATTAGGTACATGAAAGTGACATATTTATATAGCGTTATTTGCTGCCGATAGGAGGCGCCACCAATGTGGAAACCTATCCGTATAAAAATCAGTTAGCTTTTTGTAATTAATGGAACACTTACGAATACCGATGGATGGATAGGTGAAAGAGTGACGCCAACATGGTTTGATGGATCACCTTGGCCCGCTGGTGAAGAACAAAAAGCTTAATCACCAAAATAAAACAAAAAATTGCCGCATTTTGCAGCGTTGTGACGATTATGCTGATGGCAAATTGTGCACGGAGAGGGGGTGGCGGGATGGGAGTGGTGAAGGGGGTGGGGGGGGGGGGTAGATTCAGTGTGTAACGCCCCAGGCACCAAAACATCCCCCATCCTCTCCCTTCCATCAGTTTATCTGACGACAAAACGACGCTTTTCCGAGAATTCCCGCACGCCTTTACGATCTTCCGTTGATTCTCGATTCAGTTGCGTCAGTCTGATCGATCACCCCCTCCCCGACCGCCCCCCTACTGCCCCCCCCCCACCCCCACCCACACTCCCATCAAGCAGGCCCTCATATACACAGTGCAATCCCGTTACAATGTAACATCTGTTGCCCGACGTCACATCCACGTGACATTTTGCTCACCCCCTTCATATTCCAAGGAACGGAGACGATATTCAAACAGCGGCCGCCGAGAATCCACATCGTTCCGCTGTGCTCCGTAACACATGTATAGGCCCCATCACCCGGGACTATGTCCTGTGTGTACAATACGGCAGGGGCTAAAGCTATTGTGCGGACGAACAGCGGTATGAGTGGTAAATTGGATGCTTTATTACCCATGACACCTGGTTCCATGCCATCCATCATCCGCGATACAAGAGAAGGAACGGCTGGCAGGAAGCAGGGAACCAGACGGTTTTTCTGCCATTCGATAAGCCTATGAACGCTGAGGCTGCATGGGGTGACAAGGCACCAGGTCCCGACTGGACCTGACAGGGCGCCAGTTAAATCTGGCGTACCTCCTAAAACACGAATAGGTGATTTTGACGGCTCGTATTCCGTGTAAGTGCTAAAGTGCGCACACATCACGTCCAAACCGGAACATAACATGAAAACCATGTATTGAATTTTATTCCCAGGCCTGGACGATTATGTATTTAGAAAGCCCCAGCAAGGAACTGAATAAAAGTAGCTCAGCATCAATTTGGCAGATGTAGTGTTGCATCGAATTGCGGGAACACTTCTGAAGAACCGTATGCTCAATATCTTCAATGGTAGGGTGTCACTTCGTTGTCCGTACGACCAATATTGTCAATGATGTGGTGTCACTTCGTTGTCCGTACGACCAATATTGTCAATGATGTGGTGTCACTTCATTGTCCGTACGATCAATATTGTCAATGATGTGGTGTCACTCATTGTCCGTACGACCAATATTGTCAATGATGTGGTGTGACTTCATTGTCCGTACGATCAATATTGTCTCACGATGATACCGAACTCCGCTTAATGCAATGAAGTATTCCCAAAGATGCGATGATCACGTGGGGATAGGGGGCGGGGGGGGGGGTGAGGATGGTGGCAGCGGGTTTGAAGGAGGGGTTGGCGACGGCGCCGTTGGCTGTGGGTGTGGGTTGTGGGCTACCGGATGACCCCTGCCCTCTCCTTTCCGCTCTCTGGCGACCCCGAGGTAACCCAACTCAAACAAGCGTAAAACCTTCGTGACTTTTAATGAAGGTAAAAAGCAAAGGGGGAGGGGGGAGAAAAGTCCGGAGAGGGTGGGTGAGGGAGGTGGGGGGTGGGGTAATGTGAAGGCGGCAACAGGAGAGGGCTCAGGTGTTGGCATGAACTCGGTAATTGAGAATCTTCGGTGTACGTACGGCCCTCCACCGAAATCTGTGGCACTATTTAGTCTTCCTCCTTGGTTAATTTGATAAATATTTACTGAAACCAGTTCCATATTCGGTCCACAATCCCCTCTCCCCAATACTTAGCCTCTCGTTTCCTCATTAAATGACTCCCCCTGCCCCTCCCCTACCGTCACCCACTGAAGGAGTAATGCCAAATATTTGCCGGCAGCTCATAACCATCGACCCTGCTAAACACGGCCCGGTTATTGGCTGGTGCCTGTCTTGGGCTCCTTCCGGGCTGGGTCCCTGCATTCCTCCCTCCCTCTGGCGGCCTCTGACTGCCTCCGCCTGGTGTCCGCACGCCGAACCTCTGACTGTCGAAACCCTCTTCCGGTACGCCACGTCACGCTAGCCATGGGGTCCCCTGTCAACGCTCGGTCGAGAAAGGGAGGAAGAGAAAGGGAGGGAGAGGAAGAGGTAAAGATAGGGGGTGGGGGGGTGGGGGGTGGAGCAAGATGGGGAGGCAGCAAGGAGACCCAAATTCCAAGGCTTGGGTGGAGGATCCGTAGCTTCACAACCCCCTAGAAACCGCGGATCGGCGGGTCGGTGACACCATCTGCAATCTGGGCCACCGGCCCCTGGTCACTACCCCGGCCACCGGCCACTGGTCACTGCCCTCTGCCCTTGCCCTAAAGGCCCTAAAGGAATTCAACTCCCGTCCCATTGCCCTTCCCCCACCGCCATCCCCCACCCCCTTATCCCAACCCACCTCTTCCATTTACGTCACTTGGGTAACCTAAGGTAATTTGCATCAAACCGCGTGCGACATGACGGAAGATGGCGCCACTGGGATCGTGCACCGTTACGGGAAACCGGAAGTGACGTCAATTGCTGTACGGAAGCGCCGAGGACAACGTGAGACTGCGCCTTGCCTTCGGGAACTCACCATCGCGCCATAATGGTGGGCTATAGGGGACGGGGGGGGGGAACACAAGTCAGAGTCCTGGTGTATGAGTGTAAACCGGGCTGCCAAGCGAAATTAAAAGCTAACATCTTGTGCGAAAAAAGTCATCAGACGCATGACACGCATCAGACTTTTTCCAGCTTGAAAGGAGTACCAGGCAAGGGTGCCCACTCAGCCCACTTTTATACACGTTAACGGCAGCGATTTTTGCCATACAAAACAATATGCGGATGATGCCACAGTCCTTACTTCTAACGTGGAGTCAATCGAAACTATATTCTCCATCTGCAGAGTGTATGAGGAGGTTTCTGGAGCCAAGATCAATACTGAGAAAACAGAGGGGTTATGGGTGGGATCTTTGAGAGAGAAACAAGACCGCCCCCTAAATCTAAAATGGTCCTCAGACTCGGTAAAGATCTTGGGATTTCATTTCGGGAATATCAATACGGAAGTCAGCAATTGGCAACCAAGAATTAAAAAATTCAAAACTATATTAAATCTATGGAAATTTAGAAAGCTAAGCTTTCAAGACAAAGTAACCATTCTAAACTGCCTCGCATGTTCCAGCATCTGGTACTTTACTTACATAATTCCCTTACCGGAATGGGCAGGTAAGGAATTAGAGACGGCAATGTTAAGCTTTTTCTGGAGCGGAAACAAGCATCAGGTGGCCAAAGAAATTTTATACAGCGAACAACGCTACGGGGGACAAAACTTAGTTTATATCAGACGCAAAATAAGATGCCAGCGCGTAATCTTTGGGTCTCAATTAATGGTACCGCCGGCAAATCTTAGCCAGTCACCTATTAGGCCAATACAGAGATGTCTCTCTTGGGGTAGATATCCTAACGTTACAATATAACCTACAGAAGAAAAATGTCGAAAATATGCCAATGTATTACAAGGAAGTACTTGAGGCATGGCATGATTTGAAAATTAAAAAGCACATGGCTACTTCGGTATATCATGACATATTAAACCAGCCGCTATTTTTAAACCCATTAATTAAGCAACCCAACGCCAACTGTTTCTTCTATCCAGAATACTTGAAATCCGGTATCGTTAAGGTGCCGTGCCCCGCTTGGAAGTTTCTAGACGGGGGGCGGCGGCGCACCGCGGGCTCCTGAAGGCGATTCCCAAATTTTGGTTATCAGCCTTGGACCGCAGGTATCAAGGACCACAGAATAGACCGTGCTTCTTCTTGGGGGAGGATGACCAACCTCTTGAAGATTACAAATTCACGCTACGGACACTGTATAACAACACTTTTCCCAAAATGCGCGGTTCCACCAGGTGGATTGAATTGGGAAAGGGTGTTTCACACAACGTTAGACCCGGATTTAATCTTCGGGGATATTTACAGGAGGTCTTTGAACCGCCAATTATCGGATTTTCAATGAAAATTATGCCATCAAACGTTAAACTGCAATAAATAACTGCACCAGTGCAAAATCATAGATAGCCCCAATTGCCCGTTCTGTGACGACATGGTAGAATCTATCTATCACTGCTTCACCAAATGCTGCCACTTTAAAGAATCAAAAGCCCTTTTTGAAGTGTTTTTCAAGAAACTCCTGCGCACTAGAAATCCGCTGAATGATTTTACGATATGTTTCGGCTTTACCCAAATCGAACATGTCCAGGCACCCTCAAACGTTATTAGCCACCTACTTAACCTATACAAACACTCCGAGTGGCTCTCCCGAAAACTTTTAACAACACTCTACACACCGAGATAAAAGATGACCATTTTTGTACCCGTAATACGAAGTACGCACGGACGGAGTAGATAAGGACTTTAAAATAATCCATCTAGTATCGGTCAACCCATATGACCTTCCATGAACGAGACCTTAACACTCAACAGGCCTTTAACCTGTAGCCCATGGCAACGAGGAGCCGATAACCACATCCTTCTTAACCACTAGGACCCCATAAGGTAGCTTTAAACAGCGATTTTAACCTATATACAAAATACCAGCAGGATGCGCAGGCCCAGAAATGAAGCACCCCCCCCCCCCGCTCCCCCGCCACATGCCCTCCAAGCCAAATTAATCCCCCCTCCCCCTTCCACGCACATGCCCAACAGTCCCCTGATATAATAAATACGGAGAAATTATAACATGCATTACCTTTCAGCCGCCCACAACAATGGAAAAACGTGGATTCAGAATTACAGAATGCATTAATCAATAGCCGAGTCCATGCCCAACACAGCCCCCTGAAAGTAAAGCAAAACTGTAGGTGGAAACATTACAGCATGTATCCCCACTTCCCCCAACAGCCTCGTTATATATTTCTATCCCTTCCACAGGGATGATACACATATATACGAAAATGTATTCCCACGTATAGACATTTCGATGTGACCCCGCTTTACGGCTGTTATATACTTTTATGTACAATGTTGTCGAATTGTTGATTTGAAATAAAACACAAATACCAACATCTTGTGCGATATCAGTGTATCATTGTTGTATCAGGTAACGTTAGAATTTCATTCCCTATTCAAAGCAGTGTCATTGTCCGGTTACGTGTGCTAGACTAAAGCGATCAAGGGACCCAGGAACTTTATTAAGGAGAACATCCTTCTCCCTCTACTACACGCCCCCCCCCCCCTCTCCACGCCCCTCCGCCCTCCCCCTCCCCCTGCCCTCTTGCGCCAGCCTCTTAGATACACAAGGGACATGGCTCGATGTTGGTCTCTGTTTCAGTGCAATTCAGGCCGCGAAACCTTAGATGCGGCAGCCATGTCTGCAGCGGGCCAGTGACACAGCCTCCGGTGGGCAAGACTTTCAATTTATATCCTTATCATCCTCTTCAAGTCGTGCGACGCAATGAGACAGACCTCGATTTGCCCAGTCCCACGGACGTAAAACAAACCGCTCCACTTTAAAGTATTTCTTCTGCCCGGCTACCGGCGAGCACAACATCTGTTAAACCTCCCTGGGACTGATTATCCAAGTCTGGCCAGCAGATTAAAGCGCCGCCTCGAACACTTGGGGTAAGGAATGCTAGAAGCGATTACGGGTGGTAAGGAATGCTAGGAGGATTACAGGCGGTAAAGAATGCTATGCATTCCTCACCGGCGGTAAGGAATGCTATGAGGTTTTACGGGCGGTGAGGAATGCTAAGAGGGATTACGAACGGTAAGGAACGCTGAGAGGGATTACGGACAGTAAGGAATACTAGGAGGGTATACGGGCGGTAAGGAATGCTAGGAGGGATTACGGGCGGTTAAGAATGTTAAGAGGGATTACGGGCGGTAAGGAATGCTAAGACGGATTACTGAGGGTAAGGAATGTTAAGAGAGGGATCACGGACGTTAAGGAATGCTAAGAGAGGGAGAACGGACAGTATAAAGAATATTGAGAAGGATTACGAGCTGCACAGAATGCTAAGAGGGATTATGGACTGCAAAGAATACTGAGAGAGGGATTACGGACGATAAGGAATCCTAAGAGGGATTACGGACGGTAAGGAATGCTAGGAGGGATTACGGACGGTAAGGAATGATGAGAAGGATTACGGGCGGTAAGAAATGTTAAGAGGCATTACGGTCGGTAAGGAATGCTAAGAGAGATTACACAATGTAAGGATTGTTGAGAGAGATTACGGACTGTAAGGAAGGCCGCGAGAGGGATTACGCACGATAAGGAATGCTACGATGGATTATAAGGGATGTAAGGAGTGCTGAGAGAGATATTATGGGCGGTAAAGGAATGCTAGGAGGGATTACGGTAGGTAAGGAATGCTAAGAGGGATTTGCCGGACGGGAAGGAATTCTGAGAGAAGGATGCCATGAGAGCCGACCCTGTACCAGAATATAGCCTCCTCACACAGAACGTGTGTCCATATGTCACGACATTGAAAACACTATTTTGAAATCCCAATCACGTCACCAGCCTAACGCCAAACTCCGATCGATCTTCTAATTCGATCGCTTCTGTCAATCCTTCTGCACATCGGTACCCTTTTCTAAACCAGCCAGCTGAGCCCCGTTCTGATCATCGATCGTTTCAGTCATGTAGCTTGATCGTTTTATTGATCTGGACAACAGAATAGGACGTGTCAGGAATGGTAATGAGGTGTTGGGGGTGGGGGGGGGGGGGGGGCTATTGGGTAAATGACGTAAGGTATTGGTTGCCCGTCCGGTGGAAAGGTCTCACCTCATGGTGTGATTCCGTTCGGCTGATGTCTTGCACTCGTCGCTTAAATGCCATAGTAAACCTAGAATTTGAAGTTTGGCAAAGTGCTCCTCTCGACGTGTTAAATTGGACAGTTTAAATATTAATGCTAGGCGTTTATATTTAAAGTGAGGCTATTACATAAAAATAATAACGAAGATGAAAGACATTGGGCCTCTATTATGTTAAAGGTCAGAGCTTTATTTAAGATCCAAATCTACAGACTGACAACGTTAGACAGTATATGTGACATGTGACAATTCATATCAAATGGTTTATGACGCTATACCTAATGTACATTTTTGCACATTTCTTTACGATGGATGATGCATAATTAAAAACAAATTTACAAAATACTAGGTGTTTTTTTTGTTATTATATATAGCAAGCCGTTTTAATAAAAAAGTTAAATTGAATTTAATATATTGGATTTAAATTCAATATATTTTGAATTGAATTTAAGATTTCTGCACTTGAATTTAAGATAGCTGCAATTGAATTTAAGATATCTGCAATTGAATATTGATATCAAAAAGGGATGATCAGAACTTTTTATTTCGGTGCCGAACGCCGAAATGGAACTGGTGAAATACACATGCCTGCTAATGCACTGGTGACTGCGATTCCATAGTACGATGGTGTATACGGGATTCTTTTTTTTGACTTATTTATTTCATAGACAGCACAAACACAGTATATAATAACTAAAGCGTAGCGGTGGTTTTATGCCAAATAAAATTGATGACTCTACCGCAGTTCACTGGCAATCGAGGATATGGCGCAGAGGACTCCACTTTTTATCGAAAATTGTATCCGTCTTTATCATGAATAATATATTTTTCAATTTGATAGTTATACTTATACATTTTTACATCCTTGGTAATACGGATTACTGCATTTCCGTTTGCTCACATATATCTTTTAATAATCAATAATGAATGGTTGAAAAGCTTGCTATATCTAACATGAGACATTCCAAGCACAATTACGTTCTTTGAAAACAAATTAACAATGTTCATGTAATTCAGTAAGTAATTTGTTTATTTAAGTCACATATGAGGAATAAAACTGATAACATTAACAACCGGGTGAACACAAAATATAACTCCTCACCCAGCCCTACCGGGCTTACAAGTAACTGTGAAATTTATGGTCTTAGAACTGCCGCATATCGGCGAAAAACAAAAATATATATATAATATATTCATGACAATATATATTGATTGATATATGGAATTCGGTTATGATGTGAAAAAGAAGCGATAAAATAACTCTGTCCCAATATTGCCCCCCCCCCCTCACCGTATTTGACCGACTTCTCAACATGGTCTCTGTCGGATTCAGCGTGGCGCGCTGCAGCTCGTTCCGCGAGGGGGGCGGGGGGGAGGGGGGGAGTGGGTGGACCCCCTGCGTGCGTGAGCAGAAGATGGCAAGAGGCGTTTTAGCGGATTGGGGAAGTTCCGGTAGAATAAAAAAGCGAGGATTATAACATCCAGAATGTCACTCTGGAATATATATTCTATGTATATTGTTGGGACTACTGATGTAAAGCCCCACCGTTATCCCCTATAGACCAAGATCACCAGCCTGCCAACATCCTGTCGTCCTCATTGGTGAAAACAAGATTTCTCGAGAGATTCTTTCTAAATATTCTCAGCGACTGATGTGTGGAGTTGTGTTCTCATTTACCACCCCTCATGGGCGCATAGCGATGAGGGAAGGATTTTCCTATCGTCTTAATCCTATACGGAAATTGAGAGCTTTGCAGACAATATTTATTCTTCCCCAAATAGAACGTACCCTAGTACATGCAATGACTGGTCTGGGGGTTCACGGTGTGCACTCAAAGCTCGGGAATGACATTCACCAGCCAGTGATGCCTTCCCCTCTGGCCGCTAGGGGGATCCAAACCCGCTGATATAGTTTCACCACTGATTTAGATCCCATGCACCTTAGACCGCACCAGTGCCTCTGGTGTCAGGCACCATGAGATCCGAGCCGAAAGAGCAACTACTGTCGTTAGATTGTCATATTGAGAACGTTTAGAAATGGAGGATGGCTTTATTATATTAATGTATATATATATATAATGTATGTACATGGCCTATAAAATTAATATATGTACATGGCTTACATATATAATGTATGTACATGGCCTATATATAAAATGTATGTACATGGCCTACACATATATAATGTATTTACATGGCCTATATATATCATTTATGTACATGGCTTACATATATAATGTATGTACATGGCTTATATACATAATGTATGCATTACATGGCCTGTATATATAATGTATGCACATGGCCTATATATACAATGTATGTAGATGGCCTGTATATATAATGTATGCACACGGCCTATATATATAATGTATGTACATGGCTTACATATAATGTATGTGCATGGCCTATGTATATAATGTATGTACATGGCTTATATATATAATGTATGTACATGGCCTATATATATAATGTATGTACATGGCCTATATATATAATGTATGTACATGGAGTCTCAATGTCAAAGCACATGCGCTTGTATTCCCCTTTGACGTCACTTTCCTCGCTCCCCGAATTTAAATCGCCATGTGCGAAAAAACACGTGGAGTATTCCCTTCTACTATTTGGGGCGTTATACCTCGATAATATAAACGTGGAAACACCGAAGATTAATATGAGCTAAAGTTGTTTTGGCATGGCACCCAGGGGCGGATCTATGGGGGGGGGGTTAGAGGGGTTGCAAGCCCCCCTTGGGAAACTGAACACACACTGTTAAAGTCGGGTTCTCCAAGCCCTACCCCCCCCCCCCCAACGCGGTCGCAAGTTTTCAGAGGACAGAGCACCCCCCCGCCCCTGGTCACAAGTCTTCAGAGAGCAACCCCCTCCCCCTTGGAAAATTCCTAGATCCGCCCCTTGCATCAACTGCTTGGTAGCAAACACCTCAGATAAAGGCGTGACGTCACAGACGTTTTTCTCAATCACGTGGTCAACACACCCCTGACATCGGAGTCCCGACTGAAACAGGACTCTCCACGCCAGGATGATCAACTGCCTGTTCAAGCAGGGTATCTGGTGTGAGATAGGCCTACTGCTGAATTGAATGTTACGTATTAGAACTACACAGGCGTGGTTGGGTCGCAGGCCATGGTGTCTGAGACCTTGGGTCCTTTCCCAACGTACCCCCGCCCCTCTATCTGATAAATAAATTGCGTCCAGGGATCGTGGTTACCCTGGACTGGATTCAATAAAGCCGGCGATTTGGGACTTCCTGTCATGTCCGTTAGGGGCCAGTTTGACCGCGTAAATCCGCCACAGGGGGCGCTGTTGTCTATTTCCCGAGCTCCAAGCATTAATGATGGTTGTATATACTACTATAAAGTATGACGTCATACATCATCAGTAGACGACCTGGACTGGGAAAACGAAATTATCAAAAAATGCGGAACATGAATAGCGGAAGCCGGAGTGTTTCCCACTTCCGGTTCGTGGTTCTGTCCCAGGGGCAGCCAAAGTGGCGCCCCCTCACGTCTGTCAGAGAATGAACTTTAATGATTGATGTTCGCTAAACGTGACTGCTTGCTCACAGGTGACAGATCACCAGTTTAATTGGTGCGATGAGTTGCAGTCACGTGGCTACCCTATTCAGCTTCCGAGCTTCCTTAACCTCATGGTGAAGCCATAAGAGGGGCTGGCGCCGACAAAGAAGTCTTCACTTCACTCTTCACTTTCTTTTCCCCAGAGAAAAAGGAAATATGCTGGCCAGCCATTATCCGCGTCCGTAAATAAGTAGGCGCAGCAGTCTGAGTAGTCCGGGGAGTGCAGGGGTGACTGGCAGTGCAAGTACTACCTTACCCCCCCCCCCCCTCCACCCCTCCCCATCCGACTCCCAACCCCTCGCCCCTATCCCCACCCTTTCCTTGGATCCGGCTGCTTACAGTAAACTGGATAGGGAGAGAAAAATAATTGCCCTTGTTTTATAAAGGCTTGTACGGAATTTTTTATCACCGCAGCAACCTTTGCCGCAGTGGGGCGCCTCGCAAGCTCCAGCTGCCATGGTCATCGTGACAACGGCTTCCCAATAGGGGAAGACCACGGGACGCCGCCTACAGCCAGACCCCAGGGAGGGTGGGGGGGGGGGAGGGGGCGGCGGTGGGGTCATGGCGGCTCACCCCCATCTTCCCCCTCCTCCCTTCTCACCGTATTTGACCGACTTCGCAACATGGTCTCTGTCAGATTCAGCGTGGCGCACTGCAGCTCGTTCCGCGAGGGGGGAGGAAGGACAGGGGGGTGGGGGTAGGGCGGAGTGGGTGGACCCCCTGCGTGCGTGAGCAGAGAAGGCAAGAGGCGTTTTAGGGGGTTGGGGAAGTTCTGGCAGCCTGATAAGTGGGAGAGAAGAGGGAGGAGGGGGGAGGGGGAGGGGCAAGGGCAGGGGGGAGGGGGGAAGGGGAGAGGGGAGGAAGGAGGAGCGAGGGGGGAGGGTAGAGGGATCAGGGGCGAGGGGCGAGGGGCGAGGGGCGAGGGGCGAGGGGCGAGGGGCAAGGGAGCAGGGGGGAAGGGGAGAAGAGGCAGGGGGAAGGGAAAGGGGGGAGTGGGGAATGAGTGAGGAGGGAGGGAGGGGGGCGGCTTGATCTCCCTCCGCGATCTTCAGTTGATTTACAAATCCTGGATCCGCCCGTTACGAGGGGTACAGGGGTTGCGGAGGGGGAGGGGAGTGATGGGCGACAGGGGAAGGAAGGGGATGCACGGCATTAGGGGGGGGGGGGCGGATTGGGACAGGCAAGGCCAGATCTCGAGTTTAAAGCGGCCCGTAGAGCACCCACGAGACTGGGCCAGCCAGCTGCCCGCCTATTGCTCTGCTGGCCGCGTCACCATTGAGAATCAATGCACTGTGAAACCATTTTACACCCGACGGGACCCCGGGTACCGCTAAACGGCTTTGTGACAGTGGCAATGGTAGTTTATCCGATGACGAGGTCGCCGCGGCCTCCTAACAATTAGCGGCGTACGGGAGAGGGGTAATGCATTGTAACAGGCAGGGGTAGTGACCCAGCTGTATATTGCACGGGGCGCGGCACTTAGGAATCGTCTAAGATGAATGAGAAGCGGGGGGGGGGGGGGGTGGAGGGGGGGGGCGATAAGAGGACGGTATGGGAAAGACGATAAAGGGAGGGGGAGGCTGGCAACTGGGTAGATTTGACAAAGCCCAGCGTAATTTGCATCGAATGAATTTTAAGTCCTGTCTAATCGCTTATTTTTATCCATGTGTATATGTGTATGTGTATATGTATTTACAATGAACCCCCCCCCCCTCCCCCCTGCTCACGTTCCTTCGCGCGCTGAATATTTAAGGTAGGGAAAAAGAATGACAAAATAATGACGTCATAACAATGTTTTAAGTACTAGCTTTACTTTAGTACGGCTCAGCTCAGCTCAGCTCAGCTCAGCTCGGCTCGATTGATTACACCGTGTCACTTAGCGGAGTCAGTATTAACAACAACTGTTCATTATCAAGATAATACACAGTTTTTTCCATTCTTTATTTAAATAACGCACACTTACGCTAATAAAACACGGCTAGGTCTATTTTCCGGATCATTCGTCTAGATAATGAACACTTAAGACAAAGGCGTGACGTCACACCATTTTTTTGTAAAAAGATTACTAACTGGATTGAGGAAGTGCGTGCACTTCCAGCCACCCCTACACTCCCCGGACTACCCAGACTGCTGCGCCTACTTATTCACGGACGCGGATAATGGCTGGCCAGCATATTTCCTTTTTCTCTGGGGAAAAGAAAGTGAAGAGTGAAGTGAAAACTTCTTTATCAGTGCCAGTCCCTCTTATGGCTTCACCATAAGGTTAAGGAAGCTCGGAAGCTGCACGGGGTAGCCACATGACTGCATCTCATCGCACCTATTAACTGGTCTCACAGTTAAAAAATCCGTGCGCACAGTTTAGTACTTCCGCATACACAGTTTCGTAATCCGGGCGCACAGTTTAGTACTTCCGCATACACAGTTTCGTAATCCGGGCGCACAGTTTAGTACTTCCGCATACACAGTTTCGTAATCCGGGCGCACAGTTTAGTACTTCCGCATACACAGTTTCGTAATCCGGGCGCACAGTTTAGTACTTCCGCATACACAGTTTCGTAATCCGGGCGCACAGTTCATTGACCATCCGGTCCCGCAGTTCAGCAATTCGTGCGCAGTTTAGTAATCTGTATCTAAACTTTGGGCACAGATTACTAAACTGCGGACACAGATTACTAAACTGTTGAAACGGATTACTAAACAGTGCGCACGAATTGCACGACTATGCGTGCAAATTTACTAACTGGCACCGGATGATCACTAAACTGTGCGCACGGATTACTCAACTGTGGGCACGGAATGTTAAACTGTGGAATCGGGTTAGTGTGGGTGAACAAAAAGAAGTCCGGTTCCGGTACGCTCTGACGACACCGGGTTACATGGTGCGGAATGAGTAGCTTGTCTCTTTCCATCTGGAGCCCCCCCCCGTACCTACCCCGCTCCCTCCGCCACACCTTGGTTCGTAGGTCTGCAGCGGACTCCAGCCACAACCACTGCTTGTCCGGTGAAACCAGAGGACTTCACTGGACCTATGCCCTTGCTAAGTACAAATACCGGACTTTCGCGGTGCATTCAATCAAGTGCACCGGCTGAGATCGAAACTCTCGATGCCGCGGCAAGAGCGTGGTGTTGTTCATTGGCGGAGAAAGTTCGGGTTAGGGGGGGGGGGGGCAGGGGGTGGTGGGGGCACGAGTTTCGTTCCAACCCCTGCCCCCCAATAAATGGTGATCACTCTGTGGTCGTCACTTGTTTTTTCTTCATCGACCCTCTCCCTCAGCAGCCCAGGTGTCACGTCACGTACCCTCCCTCCTCCTGTGCCCCTCCATCCCCGTTCCATTATTGTGGGGGGGGGGGGGCGGTAGGGTTAAGGTGTATTTCCGTTCATCGGGAATGAGCTTTTCATTTCTCTGTGAACCAGAATAGAGAAAATAATTCTTCGTGAACTTAGAATGGAGTATTAGCCGACCGTCGTCATCAAGGATTTTCATTCAACGTGGGAAACTGGGAATTTAGCATTTTAAATAGCCGTCAATCGGGAGATCGCCAATTTATATCACGCATTCACCCTTTCATTGTATGCGGGGGGGGGGGTCATTTAATTTCGTCGTGACATGGGAATATACAAAATTATTCTTCGTAATCTGGGAACACGACCCCCCTTGTCCCCCCACCCTCCCGCCCCCGTATTGTCACCAACATGTTATTGTATACATTATTGCAATAAGTGAGAACCTCCTTCAGACTGTGACCCTTCAATGTCCGCCCCAACAGGGCTGTCGGTTATCCTAAACATATAGAGTGACAAGGCGGCAGGGATAGATCCGAACGGATGTGGCCGTTCACTGGCGTTGACAAGCCCGCCGCACGGTGGCGCTACGCAAGCTCCGCTTTTACCACTGCTGTCGGCCGGAGGCAAATTTAACACTTTTGAAAAATCGCCAAATCAGCTGTAATTGCTCGCAACATTATATTTTTCAAGAATAAAGCATAAAAATAACGAATCTCTGTGGATTTAATACAGCCAAATACATCTTGTACCCTGTCGAAAAAGTTGAGAATGTTTCTTTGCATCACCGTGTGTTATTAGGCTTAGGCTGGAACCCCGGCCCTCATTGGTAGTAATGGGCAGCGCATTTTTTCTATCAATTTGCGCAGCGCCGCCCTGGCGAGCGAGTGTGAAAATGCATTGAGGACGTAGGCGACAACAGAGTTATAATGGAGCCCTAGCGGAGTGAGTCGCAAGCAGAGAGTGCGGCGTTGACCTTGGGTCTGGAGGGTCAGCGGGAGGGAAGATCTATGTCCAGGGGGTGAGGTGGGGATGTCGCAGGGGACTGCGGTTCCTTTGTTAATGCCGCCGATGTATAATGCGTGATTGCTCTCATAAAGCCACAGTGAGACTAGTATTCCTTTGTCCTGCAATTGACCTTGTTATGTCACGTTGTCAGTTATCTGCGTCTTGATACAGTAGCGAAAACGTCCTTTTTTCTGCATTTGAAGAAAGACTAGTAATCCTTTAAACAGTACCGTTTTTTTGTTTGGTTAGAAATCGGTAGACTGAGTACAGCGTCTCTTGTTCCTCCTAAAATGTCGTCGGTATTTGTCCTCAGTCAAGAGAAAAAAAGGCCCAAAAGAAGAGAAAATCCCGAACTGTAAGCCTAATGTGTGGGGCCAGACGTTACGGCAGGTGTCGCCCCCATCGGTCAGCGTGACAACGGCTTTGTCCGCGGGTAAAACACGATGAAACCTGAGTGATTGGTGTCCGTGGGATTCACAGACCGAGCGGGCAGGCGGGGGGGTGGGGGGGGGGGTGACTAGATCTCTACGGACTGCTTGGGTCAGAGAGAAAGCAAGGCGGAGTCCGAGTGCCAGGGTAACTTTGGCATCTTCCCTCCTTCAGTGATGGTCTCCAGTGTAGAGTCCAGCAGCTGCTCTATGGCAGGGATAGCAGGTCGGATTGGGCGGAGGAGGTGGGGGGGGGGGGGGGGGGGGTCAGTCGACGCAGTGGTGGACGCGCTTCGTGAGAGCGAGGGAATGGGGTTCTGGAATCGGATGGCCGGGGGGCGCAGGGATAGGGGCCATGGGGCCAGGAGCCAGGGGTGTTTCTTGGTTCCTCGTGTTAATATGACATGTAGATGGCTTCCGACAATCCCCATTGGATTTAATAATCCTGGATCCAGGGGTCCTGTTGGATATAATTTGACCCAGGGATGACCGCAAAAGTTATAGCGCCAGATACCGGCTCAGCTACTGCAATTAATGTGCCCACTAGACGCCCTATAATGTCATTTACCATTTATATACCCCATCGGATATATGATAAAGAATTAAACTTGGCGCCATGTTTTTTTTTCCTTGGAAATATCGAATGAGATATTGTTGTCTGTTCGACAACTGAACCCAAGGCATTCTCATGGTGACCGTGATCCATACCCGGGCGTCCACTGGGAGGTGTCTGATACGATATAAGATGGCAATTAAGTGTGGAAAATACCCAAAAGATCCGGACAAACCCTAAAGTTGTGGCTGGAAATGTCTTGATAATCCCCGATATATCGACACCCAGGACCTCCCCTATCCCCTCCCTCCTCCTCGGCGGCCACATAGTCACCGTGCCTGTGGGAGATGGTGGGGGGGGGTGGGGGGTGGAGTGGAGGTAAGAGGGAGTGAGAGGGAGTGGCCGATTCTTCTTTATGATTGTCCTCGACCTGACACATATTCCACAGGAAGGAAATCTCTTCCAAGCGTCAGGAGAGGGTGGGGGGAGGGCAGTTATATCCGTGGTGGGGAGTTATATCCGTGTTTTAACGGCTGTAATTATGGGCCACAAAGGGGGTGATGTATACGCTAGTGCAGCAGCACTGGGCGTCTAGCAGGGGTGGAGTCTATGGCACTACACTCCCCCTCCACAGACTGTTTTATTGGTGTATGAGTGCGATAGGTGCCTTGTAAATTTGCGTAGAGGGGTCGGCGGTTAGTCCATGCTGCTAATTGTCGAGGTGGCACAGCGCCCACAGAGACCCTTGAGCTATGACGGGCGGAAGGGTAACACATGTTGGCGTCACATCTGCTCACGGTAGTCGTAATGCACGTTTTTCGCATAAACTGGGTGGTCGTGCGGCCAAGTGATTGGATTAACGTCGTGGTCGTATTGAGCGGGGTGATCGGATTATCAGGGTGGTCTGATTATCGGGGTGGTCGGATTATTGGGGTGGGCTGATTATCTGGGGGGTCCTATTATCGGGGTGGTCGTATTAAAGCGGTGATCGTATTGAAGGGGTTGTCGTATTAAAAGGGTGGTCGCATTAAAATCGTGGTCGTTTTAAAAGGGTGATCGCATTAAAGGGGTGGTCGCATTAAAGGGTGATCGCATTAAAGGGGTGATCGCCTTAAAGGGGTGATCGCCTTAAAGGGGTGATCGCTTTAAGGGGGTGATCGCCTTAAAGGGGTGATCGCATTGAAGGGGTGGTCGTATTAAAGGGGTGGTCGGATTAATGGGTCGTCGTATTAACAAGGTCGCCGTAAGACAGGGTGGTTGCCAGGGTTATAGTGAGCTGGAGTTACGCTGTATATAAATAACCATAGTTATTGACGCTCGATGGTCAGTTGCGGCATTAAGCCCCCCCCCCCCACCCCAACCCTACCCTTCCCACCTTCAACCAAGACGAGCACAGAAAAGTAATTCAGGTTTTGACAATGTTTTCCTGGAACCTTTTCGATCAGGCTCAGACTGCGATAGAGCCTGGATGTCGTCCAAGACTGTGTCTAAGCCTATTAATGTACAGCCTGAAAGGGACAAATAGGCAAAACATGTTTCATGTTAATTGCATGTGTGATACTTTGGGGAAAGATTTGTGATGAGTGTTATGGGTAACAAAGGCCATCAGGGTGATAGGCTGCATATCGTTACTTGAGCCACGAGGGGCGGGGGGGGGTGGGGGGGGGGGGGGGGGGTGGGGGGGGGGCGTGTGCCTTCTGTTTATATCAGTCGGCTAATCGAGAATCGGCAATCGTGGTGATTGATCCATTTAAGGTCACCCATGTTTAGCAGACATATTTTGCACTTGTTGCACCTCGGTTTTTTCTAATGGAGGTTGCGAAAAGCTTGTTAGATGTTTATTATCACATGAATATAGACTTCACCCCCCCCCCCCCCGCCCCGCCCCCCGCAACAACTGTCGTTTTATCTCATTTTGTCATTGTTGGTCAATAGCACTTTTTTTAAACCATTGCGGTACTATATACCGAAAGTTAAATAAAGTCTTCATCTTATCTTGCTGGTCTTCGATCATCAGATAGCATGTCTAGTTCACGGGGTTTACATGTGGTTTTCGCCTAATCACACCTCGCTTGGGTAGTACAATATTAACTTGGACATTTGGCCCTGTGCTGTGCTGGAATAGTTATTTATGTTGCTCGCTACGAATTCGTAATGATAAGCTGGCTCGCCCGCAGCTTGTTCCTGGCAAGAAAACAGAACACAATGTATGGAATTGAAAAGGGCAAATTTATTTGCCGAGTGAGAAAGACACTACATGACAAGCAAATTGTCAAATTAATTAAATAAAAGTGGCGGAACACTTCGCCAGTAATTGGCGGAACGCATCGCCAATAAACGTGAATAGACCACGTGAGCCTATTATGGGTTTGCGTAACCAATTGACATGTATTGTATGAAGGCGGAACACATCGGCATGTACGTAGGTGGCACACATCAGCATGTACGTATGCCAAAAACATTATCCAAATATATATGGACTGATCACCTTATAATTGGTAAAAGTGGATAGGCTGACAATACGTGGTAAATCGAACGTTTAAATAAAAGCGATATTATATTTCATTATATTACATTACGACGGGTCATTGACGGGACTACTGCGGTAAACTGATTGTCCTCGTCCTTGCTCATAGGGTTTTAACGAAAACATAAACCCATAAATTCAATACACGCCCTCGACAACACAGGCACATGTAAAACGTTTAAGCTCACATGCCAATCCTGTCGCACGAATGAGTTATTTCCCTATAGCGCTCGCATACAATGCTAACTGAAATTAATAAGTCGGATAATTGCTTATTTTGCTCATGGAATAATTGCTCAATCCAGTGTCAAATTACATGCAGATTTGTTTAACTTCTTTAGACAAAGTTAACTGAACAAACTAGTAGCGTGGCACTAATATGATTGAACGTATTATAGAAATGGACGTCATGGTGTCACTGTCACCTAGGAAAAGTTCAATAATGAATGGGGCCGTACACGAGTTGCATGAACAATCCCATCGGACATTGCGCTAGATATGCTGGCCAATGAAAGTTTTTCTGGTAAATATAAATTAACACCGATCCCATATGTTGAATGACACAATTTTACCTTTTTTCGGACGGCGCCAGAGTAAAAGAGATTAAATAATTTCGTAAATTTCAGTCCCGGGCCAAATATTGTTTCAATATCTTATTTTAATATTAATATTTGATATCCCCCGCGATTTTGCCTCCGGAAGAATGTGATACATTAGAATGTCCGATCGCTCTCTGGTGGCTATTCTTACATCACTCACCCTCCTGGAGCATGATAAATTAAATATATAGAGGAGTTGAGCCGAGGCATCTGGGTGATTCGTCTTGGCTGTAGTACGTCCAGTACACCCAAATGACAAAGTATAGGACAACAGTAGCAATGAACATATAGATACGGTGGACTATAAGTAGGAAAATAGTAGCCAAAAGTAAGCCGAAGATTGTACTCAAGACGGCATATGTAGCAACATTATTCATGCTCATTAATTCTAAACGAATGACAAAAATTCACATTACCGGTACATATTTTTATCTTGATTTTAAAGATATGAGGCCAAAACGAAACGCCTCTGACTATTGACTTTCGCAATAACACAAGCAATTCACTGCAATTTGAAAAGTGGCCTCGAACGACAAAAACTTTAAACAAAAGTTTAAACAAATTTTTAAGCAATTGAAATTTAAAAGTAGGTATTTTGAACAAAAAGTTTGAAATTATGATAGAATTTTTTTTTCAAGAAAAGTACAATCACTGGGCAGCCTGCGGTTATTGACCACAGCTGCCATGATGTCATCAGTCATGCCGTCACAGTCCATGTGCTTGGGTCGTTCTATCAGACGCATCACGCATTTAGACTTCTTTCTCCGAGACTGAGTTGGCCTCGGTGCAGGTAGAGGGTTGAGCGCTTATTGCTCATGGTGGTATACTGAAAAACTCAATGCTATCGTTTTTCTTTTAACAGAATTCAATTAGAATGGTAAGTGTGAGGAGGCCCTAGCCTACTTTCTTTTGGCATTCTGAACTGCTCATTGAAGTGAGCGAAACTATAAATCATTTGCCGGACAAGAAATATATTTTCAAAAGTATGGCTATGCATTAGCCCTACCGATTTCCAAACCCAAATTTATTTCTAACCCGCTTCCTTAGGTTTCTTCAAATTAAAATGCACGATACCCGTTGGAATAAATTGCACCTTATAATCCGCTAAACAGAAGATCAAAACACGAAAGTTTTGTCAATAAATGTTAGGCACAAGTGTGAGTTAAAAATATTTTGTCTCATAGGCCAAGGGGTGTTGCAGGACCTTGACTCATTGTCAAGAAATCTACTATATCGGCAAGTCTTGCCCCAGGCTTTGATAAAAAGGAGACTTGAGAAGTAGAATTGTGAATACTTGGGTTAATTATCCCTTGTATCACAATGGCTCCTTATTATATTCTTAAAACAGTGAGCCATTAATACAATTTCTAATTGAATATAAGTGTATTTACCTCTAACCTCGTCAGCATCTGTTGTCCGAATGACCGACTGGGTAGAACTTCTTGCCGCCAGCCAGCAGCCGGTCTCTCATTGGTTGACTTCAGTAAACAGCGGGTTGCTAGAAGCGTCAACGTGGAAGAGTCCATTTTTGTTTCTGTACTGGAGGGGGTTTTGTTTCCTTACGGCCTAAATAACATCTTCGCGAACACATAAACTTAATTCTGAATTCAGAATTGTTTTGTCAAGAAAACACTTTACATTCATCTCCTTTGGTATGAAATACCCATTCAGTGATAACTTTCCCGTCGAGTTATGACGCTTAACATAGGGCTCCATAATGCATGATACGATAATTGTTCAAACTTAGCGAAAAGTGGAAGTGCTTCGTCTGTTGAAAAAACTTTAGTATCCACGAAATTATTATCAATGTGATAAAGTAACGGTAGGTCCTCTTCCAAATTTCATTCATATGAGAAATACGATAATTGTTCAAACTTAGCGAAAAGTGGCAGTGCTTCGCCTGTTGAAAAAACTTTAGTATCCACGAAATTATTACCAATGTGATAAAGTAATTTCATTCATATGAGAAATATGGGTATTGATATAACAGAAACATCCAAGACTGTCGCACTACTTGTGTACAGTGTAAGTAATCGGTTTATTTAACCGGCTTCATATATGCTTCTGTGTTTTCTTCTTTGCTACCAATGTCTCGAAATAAATAACTAACTGAACATAGAAAACATGGTCTGAATCACAACAATGAAGCGATACTAATTTGAAATGCGGACTAATTTGATTCCGTTACACCATTTCTGCATATTATTTTAGTGTCGCACAAGTTGCCTGAAGTTAAGTTCTGTCTTTGGTACAAACAGAGACAGAGAGAGAGTAAGATAAATATTTGGGGGTTCATGCACAGGTTTCTCGTTATTTAAGACCCGAGCCACAGAGTCGCAGTTCTACTTCAAAGAAAGGCGTTAGTAGATGAGGAGATGCGGACTAGGTATGAATGCCACCTGGAGCACCACAGGCGGTGCCCGTAATACGACCAGTAAACGGGTGGGAGATGATGGTGGGATGAAATCAGAGGTCGGGAGTTGGGTGAACAGGGAGCCAAGCGGGGGGCTGGTGGGGGGGGGGGTGCCTCCATAATGGACTGAATGTTGGAGCGATAATGGGGGATGACGGTTGGGAGGATGGGGGTGGGGGGTGTGGGGTGGAGGTGCAGAGACCGGAAGCGCACCTGTTCGCGTGTCAATATCACGGAAGACCACGTGACGAGGCATTCGACCCCCAATAAGCCATTGCCCTATGTTTGTCCTACAAATTACCTTGGCATGTCGCTTGGTGGTGTCTCCTCGTCTGACGTCACACGTGCGCGCGCACGAATAGAGCTGTCGGCGATGAACCTCCGTCGCGCATGCGCACGTACGTCATCCGGGCTGATGTGCCTCTTTTTTTCGCGATATTCGGGTAAGAAATATAAAAGGAAAAATATCAGGTCGCGGTCGCCAAAAAATTCTCTTCCTAGTTGGCGAACACTTTAATTGTCCAATTATATCGCCACTTTTTGAGTTCAAGAAACCAATTGGGTAAGTATCTCGGTATGTTGTACTTAAGTTATTTATATTATAGATATCTAGACATAGTGAAAGAGGAGCCGGTCTGGGACACGTCATCAGAGGGCAGGGCTTCCATGTCCACCCCCCCCCTCCCCCCTCCAACCTAGCTTCCGGAGTCCCCCATATGGTCATCAACTTGGTTACCAAGGACCTGGCTAATTAGTCTTTGCTCTATCCGCGTCCCATATTTTCAAGAAAATAGGTCAGAAACAAAATAAGGTTAACCAGCTGGTGACAATATTGCATTAAACACGTTCAGCGAAATGGAAACTGACGATAAGATTGTATGGACGCCAAATTGATACATACTTCTTAGTTTCACGTATGTGTACCGTCGCAGCAGACATTGGCTTGAATGGTAACAACAGGTAAATTCTGACATATTGGTCAGATTAGCCAAATAGAGATTGGTTCAATCCGATCAGAGACCATCTCATCAAAATCTCGAACAATGAATCTATTCTCATAATCGATTGCCAGCTATATCATCATGATTCCAATTCCATTGCATCCGCTTGATACATAATTCTGAACCCCTAAATTCAACATATAAAAATTCGTTGACCTTTGACAATAATAACCCTGAAACCCTGTCTCCACCATGTTATAATCACGAAACCATGGAGCTAACATAGACGTTATGTCGACTGCCGATATCGGGTGAATCACTGGGCAGCTATGTGGCCAAGACAAACAACTGATGCAGATCCTTTGTCTCCGGTCTTGTGCAAATCTAACGTCGCCCTTTGTGAACTGACCAGTACCGTGTATTGGGTGCCGCAAGGGCTGGGGTGGGGCGGACCGTAGAGGGCGTGTGTGGGGGGTGGGGTGGGGGTAGGGGCGTGTGGGCGGGGGGGGGGGGGGGTAATGCCTGAAAGGGTGAATCGAGTTTTCTGATAATAAGACCTTCGGGGGATCTGCTGTCAACACTAAGCGGGTCAGCTCAAGTGTCCTTGTAACTCACTTCCAAGGTCAAATGCAAAGGAGGAGAGAAACAATCGTCTTTGCCAGCCTCGGTTTGACGCATGGCGCCACCAGGGCCTTTGCCCACTAACCCTCCCACCCTCCCACCCTCCCACCCTCCTACCCTCCTACCCTCCCACACCAGCGTTACATCGTGAAATCTCTCCCCCCCCCCCCTCCGCCCCCCTCCCCCTCCCTCCCCCCACCCGCCTGCTCGTGTCCTTGTCTTCCTCCCCGCCTCACCAACGCAGCATAGTAAGAGCCCTCCGACATTTATGAATGATTCTATTAGGCACTGAAGTTGTCTGTTGGGAACAAGAGTTCGCCATTCTCGGGCCCAACTTGTCGTGGGGGCCCCGATAACTGGGGCGAAAACGGGGTTACCTCTTTCAAGACTTGAAAGTGCCGATAGCAAAGTGGGTCACACCTGACTTGAAGGAGTGCCAGGAGGGATCGAGAGAGTGAGAGAGAGAAAGAAAGAGAGGGGAGAGAGAGAAAAAAAAACCCCAGGCACACACGGAGGGGAACCACGTGGAGTGGAACGACATCTTTAAAGGACATCGAAGCCCTGAGGTCGATATTGTCACAATATACAGGTGAATTGAATGGAGCAATTTTCTGATCGTTATGCTATTTGCTCATTAACATAATAATAAAAATAGACGGATGACTTCAAGAAACATGGCACATGCAGCTGGGCGGGGCGTTTAAGAGATGACGTCACAAGGTCACATGACCTTCGTTCATCCGCCATGTTGGAGGCAAGCTGGCCGGTGCTGCGTGTGTTACATAGGAGAAATGGTGGTGTGTGCAGCAGTAGCTCTCGTCGTCCATTTTTAACTGTTTATTCGGGTCGAGTAATATGCCAGGCCAAAATAAAGGTCATTCTATAGATTTGCAGCCGACAACCAAAGACTCACCACATCACGTTTTGTAGCTGTGCCTGATCTGATCGCATTGGATGCAATGAATGGTTAATGGCGTAGAGCTAAGCAACCAGGTATCAGAAATATATTTGCAAACATCCGTATTGGTCAATCCTACTTAAATACTTAACCAGCATCCTTGGATCAGTTTTTCATCAAACCTAAACTGTCACCTCCACCCCCCACCCCTCCTCTGCCACCCCAATAAAATGGCGGTTCTTCACCTCACCAACTTTATATTATTTGGGTGAGGTTATATGATTTTAGCCGCCTTCACCACACTGTACCAGTTAACATGCCTTTCAACTCGTAATAATATGTACTATTATTTGCTTGGCAATGTGTTAGCCAATAGCTTCTTGTGACAACTGTTGTGTTCTATTTGTTTATTTTCCCCCATTTCTGTTTTGTTTATGTGACTTTCATGCCAGCGACTGACATTCTTGATGGCAGTCTCCTTAACCATTGCTCATGTGTTTTTTCTTGTCTGTCCTATACTCTGTAAATCTTTAATTGCATGTTGAAGTTAACAAATTTGTTATTCTTCCTCTTCCTTCATTGATTTTTTCCAAGAGGTAGCGGTTTACCTCCGGACGCCAATGCTCCACTCTAACCGTGAAACGTTCCATCGATACGATCTATGTATGACCTTACAGGTGAAAGAGTTCACCCCACAAACCAAGCAACCATTAATGATTTTTTGTTTGAGGGACGTGATGTAAAGTACTGTACCTGTCGTTCCTGCTTCTGGCCGACTCCGTCCCTTTGACATAGCCGAATGGCTCGGCCAACAGTTGATTAGAAGCCATCAACTAACGGCTGGGCAGGCAGCGGTTGGGCAGGCAGCGGTTGGGCAGGCAGAGGTTGGGCTGGCAGCGGTTGAGCAGGCAGCGGTTGAGCAGGCAGCGGTTGGGTAGGCGGCGGAAATGTGCATTGTGATTTATATTAACGTCTTTAATTCGTGTTGAAGGCAAGAAGATTAATGAGTTTCGAGCGGCATCGTTGGTGGACAGATAAAAAAAGGGTGTCCTCCCGGTTATGGACTATGGGGCGATCAATACATATGAGACCCGACGTTTAGAATGTAAGGACGCTGCCCTTTAGCGAGCGACCGCCGTGACCTTGACCTGCTGAAGGGCATAAAAGCTGGCGGGGTGATGTCATCACCCCTCACCCCACCCACCCCCGTGCGCTTTGTACCATCTAGTCGACATCAATCAACGCAAGGCACGTAGTTGCATCTTTAAAATAATTTCAGCAAACCCCAGGACTTCCTCGTCTTAAAACTAAACGACATTCGTGACCTTTTCCGCGACGGCCCCGAGCTCTTGTCATCTGATTGGAGGAAGTTGTAAGGTCACGTGACGTGTAGAATGGTAATGGGTTCTGATTGATGGCAAGACGAACCGTTGCCGGATGCTAAGTCCCGTCGCCGCGCGGTTGTTAAATAACTTTACTGTAATTTTATTTCCACGGGAATGCCGACCCGGTTTTTGCACTCGACCCCTGCAGATACCATTCTGACGACGGAAAGTGAAGCTCTCGGTGTAGTGTTATAGTGATATATTATAGTGATATATTGCAACACATACATAAAGAGAAAGAAGCCATGTTGCCAGGTTGCGGGAACAGGGCCAGTCCACAGAATGGACTTAGGAACGGTCTCAGGTTATTCGCATGAACGCAGTCGCCCCTTGTAGAGAGGGCCACACATTGACGTGTCAATTTGTTTCCGGGAAGCAGCCTGGCCTACGTGTGACATTGCTTGGCTGGGAGCCGGACAATACCAGCATAATTGGCCATTCAAGCCCAGTGTCCTTTTGTTGTGGGAGCACGTTCATATATATAGATATACAGTCGTTGTAAAGCATCAGTTTTGCGCAATTACGTGACCAAATATGATTAAAACGTCTTTGTATTTTCAAAGTGAAATAATTACATGATTTATTAAAACAGAAACATGACAGCAATGTGTAAGACGCAACAGAGACCCTTGTTAAAGCATACTTCACCAAAATGATACAGGTTGGTCGATACTTCGATAAAGGTAGCGTTCTCAAGCTGTAGAATGAAAAGGTCACAAATATGTTGACTGACCATGTGGGAGAGAGTAAGTGGGTGTGGGTGGTATGGGAGGTGGTGGGGGGGGGGGGGTGGACAAACTCCTGCTACATTCAACGAGGTTCATACAGAAAACTGGAAAACCTATTGTATTTGAAAACCTGCGTGACGAAATACTCTGGGGAAATTATTTTATTTCGTACAAGAAAATATGCGGGAAAAACTGTTGTCTGCTTTTCAAGTCCTTCATAGAAGTAGGGATCATACGTATAAGAGATTTGGATTTCTCAATGGGGAAACTATGTGAGCTCTCAATACACGAAAGAGTGAAAGACAAGAGGAATATTTTTGCTGAGATATCTCTTCTACGGCAGGCTCTTAAACCATATAAAGATCTTATAAACTCTGAGACGTCATACGCCTCATGTCCATATGCAACTGCCCCTTTAACCGCCCCGATCGCCGACGTCTCGACTCGCGCATATTATGAAATATTTATTGCAAAGAAAAGTGAAGTACCGAACACAGAAGTAAAATTATCAAATATTTTCAACCGCCTCGATATTAATTTTGCTGATGTATATAAGAGGAAAATTAAGGATATTCCAGACAGAAAAATAGCTGCTTTTAACTTTAAAGTAATTAATCAAATCTTACCCAGCAAAAGAAACCTTGTGAAATGGGGAAAAATTGAATCTGACTTGTGTGACCGATGTGGACTCCCAGAAAATACTATGCATTTGTTAAATGATTGTTATTTCTTGAAAGAAATTTGGAAACTGACATCAGAACTGCTGAGCGTTAAAATTAGTTTAAAGGAAATTATTCTCGGCGTTCAGAATAAATCGATCAATTTTGTAATATCGGTGCTATCATTTCTTTTATACAAAGACTGGCTTCTCCACACTAAAGACGGTGCTAGCCGAGAGAGTACTAAGTCAAAGGCATTTCTCAAGCGTGAATTAATGACAAAGGCAAATGTGTATATTTTGTTAAATTGGGCCGATGTTGGAAGTATTCTTCGTTTTATAAGCACGATCATGTTTTAATTCGAACCTCTGTCAACTGATTTTATATGTTGCATTTTTACCGGAATGTCTAGCATGTCTTTAAACACGTCATAAAATGATAGACATGTGACTACGACCATTTTGCCTCGTGACTCGCCATTACGTTCTGTGGATGCAATGATGAGGTAGTAGACTACACATTAGGCTGTGTTATGGGCGTCTGACAATGTCATGTCGCTCATGAGAGACCAGAACCAGGGTCAAACAACCAAAATCGGCTATAGTTTTAGAGCCCTGAAGGAGAACACCGAACGGCCTTGACCTTCATTACCCAACTCAGTTTGATGGTTAGGGGCCGACCCGATAGCTCCGTGGGTTAGAGCGCTCGCATTGAGTGCTGTGACCCTAACGATACGTGGGTCGATGGTTCGTGCCCCGCTGCGGCCATGTCTGTGTGGCCGCAGTATAAAGATCCCAAAGACTAGGGGGTTACCCCCGGGGACAAGGCTCCACTCGATGGTTAACTGTGGTGGCCTCAGTCCGTCTCGATGGTTAACTGTGGCGGCCTCAGTCCGTCTCGATGGTTAACTGTGGCGGCCTCAGTCCGTCTCGATGGTTAACTGTGGCGGCCTCAGTCCGTCTCAATGGTTAACTGTGGCGGCCTCAGTCCGTCTCGATGGTTAACTGTGGCGGCCTCAGTCCGTCTCGATGGTTAACTGTGGCGGCCTCAGTCCGTCTCGATGGTTAACTGTGGCGGCCTCAGTCTATCTCGATGGTTAACTGTGGCGGCCTCAGTCCGTCTCGATGGTTAACTGTGGCGGCCTCAGTCCGTCTCGATGGTTAACTGTGGCGGCCTCAGTCCTTCTCGATGGTTAACTGTGGCGGCCTCACTCCGTCTCGATGGTTAACTGTGACGGCCTCAGTCCTTCTGGATGGTTAACTGTGACGGCCTCCGTCCGTCTCGATGGGCTCACTATGGTCCCTTCACGAACACAGTCTAGCCGAGAACGGGCTTAGTCGGCTAAAGTTACCATGTAAATGATGGGCGATGTTAACCCACAGATCCCAGTAGCCGGCTAAACTATGTAAATACGCCACTGACCTATACCCCCATCTGACCTCTATCTGACCACATCGTGTGGCATTTCGGATCATATTTTCTTAATATTATGTATTTCTTCATCCTTCATCTCACCCGTTAAATAGTACTACATCCATCGTGAACTTCCCCAAACCACAGAAACTTATGTGCAATAGCAATAACTTAAATGGTGATATTGTGTTGTAGATGGTTCTTACTGCTTACAGTTGATTTGGTAGCCTTATTTCTCCACATAAGTGGTTCCATCGAGCAATACACCGATGTAAAAAGGTATTGTACGTCGAGTAGCTTTGCATCAATGCCTTTTGCAAAATATTGACATCATTGATAACTGACAGATTGCAACACCAATAACATATTATACAATGTTTAATTGTCTCATCATGACCAGGAGCTTATTGCCTTGGTCAGGATGCTCAATCATAAGGCAGAATTCAAGCATATGGTTCGTGAATATTTCCTTTCACTGCCCAAAGCATGTTGTTAAAAAGTTCTGTTGTCGTCTACCCTTGTGACAGTTCGTTCAAGCAATAACCAAGATAGCAATAGCCGAAATAATCCAGAGGCTGAGGTTTACTGACTTGAAGTACTGTTTGCCTAATTTGTACAGCAAATGTTGACTTTGTCAATTAGCTTGCAAGCAATCACTAATCTCTAGCGTCGATATTAAGCGAGCGGTAGGCAGTCCAACTCGAAAGCCAATTTCCCCATAGACTCAACATTGACGGTCAAGCGAGGGGATACCCCTCTTGCCAGCGCCCTGGTTCGCAAACTGAGCACACTGTGTCAATTATGGGCACGCATTAGCCACGATACACTCCTATCATGTACCATGTTTTGGTACCGCAAAATATAAGGTAAAACATCAAATAAATAGAAAGTCGTCAACTTCCAACTTCCAACTTCCAACTTCGCGTACAATGTGTACGCCGCATTCACCGCATCGATGACCTAACGCTAAGTCTAGGTATATTATACTCACTGGATGCCTAGATTGGCTTTTCAAATCTAGTTTCTCAAACCAAACAGGGTCTGGCAGGATATTATCATCTTTCACTAGCTACAACTATCGTCTGTCGCAGTCGCAGGGGGGGGGGGGTAGGGGGGTTGCACACCCCCCCCCCCCCCCCTTGGGAACCAGAAAATACAACATACATGTTAACATACATGTTAAAGTCCCAAGTCTTCAGAGAGCACCCCCCCCCCCTTTGGGAAACAAAACATACACTATTAAAGTCGGGTTCTCCAAGTCCAAGCCCCCCCCACTCCGGTCACAAAAGTCTTCGGAACAGCCCCCCCCCCCCCGGTCGCAAGTTTTCAGAGAGAGAGAGCAACACCCTCCTTGGTAACCTGAACATACACTGTTAAAGTCGGCTTCTCCCAGCACGCCCCGCTCCCGTTTTTCAGAGAGCACACCCCTCGGTCGGAGGTTTTTCAGAGAGCACCCCCCCCACCCCCCCTTTGCAAATTCCTAGATCCGCTCCTGCAGTTATTTAAACAAACAGATACCATGAAACAACAGGCATATTATCTAGCCAGCAATTTACTGGTAGTGTCATTACCCAAGTGGAAATTTTGCTTGTACCAGTTTTTAAAATCTGTATGTCCGTCTGTATGTATCCGAATCGACTGTGTATTATGACATAGAAAGAAGAAGTGATAAAAGGGGGAGGGGGGGGGGGCAAGGGGGGTCGTGTTCCCAGATCACGAAGACTAAATTTCTTTATTTTCATTCCACGATGAATTAAAAGCAGAACTCTCCGCTTGCAATGGAAGGGCGGATACACGATTTCCCGATTCACGGTTATTTAATATTAAAATTCCCAGTTCACGATTAATGAAAATCGTTAACCACGGCGGTCGGCTAATACCCCATTACCAGTTCACGAAGAATTATTTTCCTCATTACCAGTTTACGGTGAAACGAAAAGCCCAATCTCGAGGAAAGCAAATACCCCTTGCCCCCCCCCCCTCCATAAACTATGTGAAGGAAAACGTGTCTCAAGGGACACTGGTACAAAAAGTGACCGATACGATGAGACAGCTCCGTATTCATGACAAGAAATGATGGATCTCCAGATACGGAAACGGGCCCGAGGTGATGGGTGACGGGTGACTGCGTTGGAAACGAAATCTGGGGAATTCGACCCCATTTCCGTTGAGAGCGGAAAGGCAATTAAATGCTGACATCATAAATAAATAGGTCAATGCCCTGTAAGAAACAGACAGAAAAATGCATCTACCCTGTCAGTAAGACAAATCAGTCCCAAGTATCTGATTAGTCTCTAGAGGTCTTTGGCGTCTTGGATAGGAAAAACAGTTAGCTCCAGGTAGGTGTTAATTCACCTAGTGACATGCTTAATGCAGATATACGGCCCGCCGCCTGTGGAGATGTGTTGTACCCTCTTTTTTTAACTGAACTGTCGGGGAATAATCTGCGAGAAATCCCTGAAGACTTTTATGGGGACGACCGGCCGTGATATAAGAGGTTGCCCCGGGCAACAGGTGCTGATCACGGATTGGCCGAATATGGAATCCTCGTTGCTTGTTTGCGATGCCTAATGCTGCGGAGGGCGATAATAAGTGCACTTCCATGGCAGCTGGTTTCAAGTGGGAGGTACCCGGCTGAAATACCAACATTGGTCGGGTATAGCTTTCGTGTTAATGGTCACATATCATCTGACATGATGCTGGAGAAGGTCGTATAGACATTAATAGTGAATAGAACATATATGGGGTTGGTCCGTTGTAAGCCAATATTCGCATTATCAATCAGTATTATGATCGAAAATATCATCTCATAATAAAGTACTTAAAAATGGCCACCAATAAAAAGCGCAGTTTTTAATTATGACATGGCTCAACAGGAACAAGTGTCATGAATACTTTGCTTACTTGTGTTTCTTTTTTTTTCATGATCGACGACGTTCATGAGCAATTATAACACGTCTGATATTATATTGCGACACAGCTTCCATATAGCGTACCTTACATAATGATAGTATTTAATATATTTATCACTACGAACATTGCGCTATGTTATGCAGTCCGCTGATGAAGAAGTTGCACTGAAGAATGCAATGAGGAAAACACGCACATTGTTGGGGTAACCCCGAAAGTTCGTGGCCTGCCTGGAAGGGAATATCGAGACTCTGTGGAGAAGACTGCCTGCTAGTGACGCTTGCAATACTGGCATGGGAACCACCCTAAGAAAGCAATGTGGATACGGCCGGCGAACGCTTTATTACGCCTCTGACAAAGCAAACCATTTAAAGTGCAACTGGATGTATATCATGCCACATGTCAAACATCTGCATCAACTCACAGGCAGCGCTCTGGAATGAGGCGAAGCAAGTCAATATGCCAATGTTCAAAACTCAGCTCAGCTGCGGAGATGTGTGCAGACGTGCACCGACAGTGCCACCGACAGTGCCATCGACAGTTGATATCTGGCGAGAGCATATCTGATGCCCACTTATTCAAACTGCCAGACAAATTAATCCCGATTGGGTGGTGATTCAAACCAGATGAGTTCGAATGTTCTATGGGTGTCCATTTCTGAAATGGCATTCGGAGACCCTTTGCCACAAGTAACACCAGAGAACGTCTCATCTTTGCAACCAGTATAACAATAGCGCGAGTTAGCGGGGCGTCAGACAATTTTTATTGGCCAGACCTCAAACTGTAGCAGCCCGCCATTTTTCATTATCCGCCTACATTACATCAGCTACAGCTTGATGAAAGGCCAATAAAATGTCTAACCCCATGTAAAACTCGCGCTATTACTATTATTACGAGTAGAATTTAAATTTAAAGCGTTGACATTTCCCTGCTTCTTTGCTTTCATTTCAGCAGGCAACGATCAAAGTAAAGCATTGTTCGCAGACTGTCTGCAAATCGCAAGCTTTCCACATATAGGGTTATAAAGTCTCGTTCGCTTAGACTTTCGGTTTACTCATTTTGGGGACAAACAAACGAAGGACCTGTTCGGAACGAGTTTATAATCTCTGCGCACACTGGTATCCTGACTATCAATGACGTAGGGGTGACGTGTATGTTACGCACAGAGAGAGACTGGGAACCAGACTACCTGCGCAAAAGCCAGGCACCGAGGGGTGGGTCCATTGCGGAAGGCGTAGCGCTATGATTAAGAATATTTAAGAAATAAAGCTGCACAAAACGGATTGATGACTTATGTTTTATTCGTTTGCGCCATCACAATGACGAATATTTGTTACGACGGAACAATACGGCCGTGAAACTAACGTTTTTTTGCATTACGAAAACGAGGCATCATGACGTCACACGGATGCTCCCCGGTGACAACGTTGGCTCAACGCTTCAAACAGAAAACTTACAAAAATGAAACTTGTTTTTTTCGTGATCCAAAGTGATACGAAAACATCCAGCTGGTCTTATTTTATCTTTGCCATGTGGTTTAATGACGCACCCGTGTTTTGTTACTCCATGACTGCACATTTTGACAGCGAATGGTTAAGTCGATCACTTGCTCTCGCCATTTTTGTTACCGCGGAGGCACGCGAAACTATGACGTCACTCGCCATTTGATGAACTTGCGAAAGTCCGGGTGCAGGGCTAAATTTAGAACGTTATTTTTAGCTTTCGAGTGTTTTGAAGACGGATTTTTCCTTGTATATTCCCAAAGTTCTGCGCTTCAGCGCCTTCAAATATTTAACATATATCTCCCATAGCCATGTTTAGTGAAATGGTACTCATAGTCTTTAGAATAAACCTGGAAAGAAATTGACTTATAGCTGCCTATACTTCAACACGGAGCACGTGTGTTTGTTTGTCCCCAAAACTGAAGTTTCCCGGCCCGATCGCTATTGTCCTATTCCAAGACGAAATATTTTGCCCCTCGCGTTTCGAACTTACGGGCCCAGGACACAGGGTCACTTTTATGATCCACACGGTCTCCCCGCACCCTTTCTCCCCCTTCCCCCCCTCTCGCTCTGCATTTATTTTTCGTCCCCCACACCGCTGATAAGACTAATCTCCGAGGCGACCCCCCCACCCCCAACCACACCCTACTGCCCCAAAATGAGCGATCGCCGACATATCTGGATGCGACCTGACGCCCCTGTCTCAGCGACCACGGCGACATGTCTAAGGCGGAAGCAGACCGCAGTGCAGTTTAGCTCACAGCTTGTGTTGAGACGGACGGAACAAAATGAAAGAGGCAGGACATGGCCGAGGGTGATCTGGCGAAGAAAGGGGGGGGGGGGGTAGGCGAGGGGGTGGGGAAGGGGGCAGGGAGGATAGTTCCGCCGAAGGGGACGGCAAAGTTATTGGAAAAAGACGGAAGTAGGAAGCAGGAAGCGCATCGCCTGTCATCACCTACCCGCCAATGGAGGCTGTTGCCATGGTTACAGTCGGTTGCGGGATTAGTGGCCGGACGCGGCGGCACCCGACGCTAGGAGAATTAAATCAGAGAAGGCGTGGCCACGTGACTACCGATGGCCCTCTTATAGCAGGCTCATGTGGCCCAAGGTCGTGTCAGGGTCACATTTCTTCAGGACACGCACGTAGTAGACGTAATTAACGGTCACGCTCAGACTACTTATCCATGTCACGAGGGAGCAAAACCAAGCGAGTTTTCTTGTCGCGTTACGATGGTGAGCCCTACGCTTGATATTGAAACTGCATAGTGGTCTTCAAGGAAAATGGCCCAGTGTTTCAAAAACGTGATGACCATTTGATCTTCCTCCGTCATAGCTGTTGCAATGCCGCACATGTTGCAAATGAAAAAACAAATTTCGTCGCCAAACACAAATCGTTTATTCTAGGAAAGAAATGGATCCAAATCGCATATCATATTTACCTGATAGATTAAGAAGACATAAACGAGGTTACAAAAACGATGCATTTGTTTTAATTTAACTGAAATAGAAAACAATATAAGTATTCCCCATGTACATAGCAGTTGTCGCCGGTCGTTGGACAGTTTCACCGGCGCATCTTAACAGGACAGTGTCATTGCTAACCACGCACTGTTTAACTTAATATGCTTAACCTTCGAAACAATGCGGGGCCGGCGCGATAGCTAGAGCGCTCGCATTGAGTACTCTGGCCACCTGAGAGCCTAACGGCACCTAGATCGGTGGTTCGCGCCCCTCTGTGGCCATGTCTGTGTGGCCGCAGAATAAAGATCCCATGTCTTTCTTCGTAAAGAGTAGGGGTTTACTCCCCAGGGCATGGCTTCACACTCCCTTCCTTCTCGCATTGACGCGATATGATCAAAAGAGGTTAAAGCCTCCTGAATAACCAACCAGCCAACCAATCGGAACAATGCATTCTCTGACACCTATTTCTTAAAAAAATTCCACCAATGTCGCGAGATTTCATCAATCCCAAGGCATCAATCTCATTGCATGCTGGCGAGATCTGTCTATCATTGATCATTATCGATTCCTGCAGTCAATCGCCGGCGAAACCCTTCACTCGCCACGAACCAATCTTACTGCTTGCACGATGCGTCTTTTATACAAGCACATCTCATGAGAATGAACCACATCTCGCGAGAACTAACGACCTTGGCCACGCAAGGACGTCGCGGGAGGCGGCTGCCGGGGCATGGTTAGCGGCGTCCGGTCGCTAACAGCGGGAGCCCGGTGCCGACAGGCGACAAGGCGGCAATGGTGTCCTTGGGTCCGGACCCCTCCCGCCCCCCCCCCCCCTGTCAGAGAGGGGAGACAAGTGGACTTGGCCCAGTCCTGCAGGGGTTGCACACCAGGGCGTGAACAATGGGGCTTGCTAATCCCATTACCGACGTCGTTTACACCTCTATCTGCTGCTTTAATGAGGCGCCGCCTGGCGTCGCTCTTCAGAGGCTCCCTGCCACGAGGTGCATTGAAATGGATCGTTCAAAACTATATAACGAGGTCGGGGCAAAATAAAAACATGGGAATGGTGTCAGTCATTCTCGAGTTGAGATAGGATTGCGTGAGTTTTCTGCAGCACAAGAATATAATGCGTCCATCGTGTCTCTCGGTGACATACGGCGAACTGAGAGTCAAGGAATTCACCAATCCTGAACAATTCCGTGTAATCACATATAAACGTCCGGGTTTCTGGGACAGTGTCAAAATTAAGCAACTTTACTTAATGTCAATAGTAACATAAAATGTAGTATTATACAAAAATGGCGACAACTGAATAAATTAACTCTTACCTTTTTGTGTGTGTGTGTTGGGGGTGGGGGGGGGGGGGCATATTTGCATTTTACGTACGGGCGCATGAGCTTCGGCTTTTATGGGTCCGGCAATTTCCTTCAAATGAGGATAACTTTTTATATTATAAATTTATTGGCACTTGCCATTTGATTATAAAAAAGTAACATAAACATAGTCTAGCTAAAAGTTAAACAATGTGCTTGTGGGTGTATATGCATCCAACGGTGTGAATTCTGGACGTGAAATGAAATAATGGCTGAAATAACATTCAATATTCATCAATATTTCATCAATATTCATCAATATTCATCAATGTTCATCAATATTTCATCAATATTTATCAATAATAGTCATAAATAGAAACATTTAGACCGGATGGCAAGATGTGTATAACCATTACCTAATCTCAAGATGGACAGCCGCTTTCCACGCCATCTGGAATTCTCAGGAATTCACCATTCCATCCCAAAACCCATTTCATTGAGCAAAAATCTGGAGAAGCTACGTGACAGGTGTTCGTGAAACCCATCATGTGTCTCCCATTCCACCGCCTTCCACCCCCTTCCACCCCCTGAGCCCTAACAGGCTGCAAGGCAAGCGGCACGATCTCACCGGCAGGTGATTGCAAGAAGCTGGCAGTAAGTAGGGTGCCACCGGGCGGTGGGGTAGGGATGGCTTTATAACGCATCTATCTATCATAAAAATCTTGGAAATGGTAAAATGGTATTTGTCGTTCCATATAAACAAAGGCCTGGACGAGAGAAACAGTCTATGCACTGTTACTGCCGTGTCACTGTGGAACTCTGTGGGCGTCAGGACGAGTGGGAAAGAGTGGAAATGGGTGGATATAGGGGTGAAGATCGGGGTGGAGGTAGACGGGGCGGATAGACGAACCCTGGGTGGTTTTGCGTGGCCTTTTACTGGGTGGCAAGGGGTCACATGTACAATGTGAACGCCTTCCGGGAAATATTATCCGGGAAGAATGTCACAGTTAGGTCAGACAGCTTGGCTTGGCGTGGGTAGCTGGGTGGCTGGGTGGCTGGGGGCAGTGGGGTGCGAACGAGAGGCTCAGGGGCAGGCAGTTGAAAGTGACAAGCTAAACAAACATGACACGGACAGCTGTTATGGCGGAGTATCGGGTGCTGATTATACAATGACTGAGAGGCTGCGGGGAGACCCAAGGGGTTTCACCAAATGCTTTTAACTGGCATTTTCTTGCGTGAGATCTGGTGGAAATAAGGATTGCAGCGCAAATGTCGCGAATTCTCTACAATTTCAGATGCGTTTTTTTTAGTAGTCATTTAGAATTAGTAGGTAGAATTCTACAGAAAAACATCAAAACCGCAGTTTTGTAGGACCATGACAATGAATTAATGAACAGCGCTTTATACCGTATTAGCCGACTGAGTGACCTGACCACTGAAATGTCATGTTGGATTTTTAGGCCGCTTTTGTGGACCTGAAGCCTAAATTGGAAAAATAAAACTCCCGGGACAATGGAATGTGTGGGATGAAACATGCCCCAGATACTTGCGCCATGGTTCATAACCACGAACAGCTGATCTGCACCTCAGCCTGCTTACCAACTCCCAGGGAGGATCAGCCGCCACCCTACTCCCTCTGTGTGGCTAACATTCTTCTGTCGCATTGTTTCACTTTCGCTCCCCTCTAGTGGGACACTGGTGAGCGATACCCTCTTTCTTTGCATATATAACATCACGAGCATGATCACATTGCCATCTGTGACTGTAGTACTTCGTAGTACCATCTGCCACCGTGCCATTTCACATTGTCATCTGTCATCGTGGCACTTCACATTGTCATATCTCTCCGTGGCATTTCATATTGTCATCTGTCACCGTGGCACTTCACATTACCATTTGTCACCGCGGCATTTCACGTTGCCATCTGTCACCGTGGCACTTCACATCGCCATCTGTCACCATGGAGGGGCCCTCCCTGGTGTAGTGGTTAGCGCACTAGACCGCAGATCAATAGGTCCTGGGTTCGAATCCGGGCTCGGGCACCTAATCTGGGGCATGTTTCATTCCTTCATCCTTCATCGTCTCAGGAGGTTCCTTGGCCCAATTTGGCCTGTATGTGCACAAAAGTGGCCTAAAACACCAACATTCCATTCCTGTCACCATGGCACTTCACATCGCCATCTGTCACCATGGCACTTCACATCGCCGTCTGTCATTTTGGCACTTCACATGGTCATCTGCCTTCGTGGCACATCACATTGCCGTCTGTCACCGTGGCACTTCACATTGTCATCTGCCACCATGGCACTTCACATCGCCATCTGTCACCGTGGCACTTCACATTGCCATTTGTCATTTTGGCACATCACATTGCCATCTGTCGCCGTGGCATTTACCTGGCCATCTGTCACCGTAGCAATTCACATAGCCATCTGCCACCGTGGCACTTCACATTGCCATCTGTCACCATGGCACTTCACATTGCCATCTGTCACCCTGGCACTTCACATTGCCATCTGCCACCGTGGCACTTCACATTGCCATCTGTCACCGTGGCATTTCACATTGCCATCTGTCGCCGTGACACTTCACATTGCCATCTGCCACCGTGGCACTCTACGCTCATGAGAATAATAGCAAAATAAGCGAGAAAATCATCGTGTCATATCCACAACCAGACGCGACCTCTGACGGTTTCCAATGGCAACACAACGTGGGAACAACGATAATGGACTATGATTGGCGGAGAGGAGTCACGTGTCACGGCCGCCGGGGGGCCGGTGTTTTTCTACCTGCTAAGGGATCGCGTGGGACGACGATTTGGTGCAATCAGTCTGTGAACATGCCTCACATAAAGAGATAAAAGGCGTATTTCGGTTTCAAGGATGGACTTGTTTTGTGAGTGATATACGATGTGATATAATAAAGGGTGTACCATGCTCATCAGTTTGAACGTGACACAGCATATGTAAGCTGGTTTATATATATGCCATAATTCCGATCCCTGCACTGAAACTCATGATGCAACATTACATCCTCCGCCCTCCCTCTCCCTCGAATCACCCCCCCCCCCTCTCTCTCTCTCTCTCTCTCTCTCGCTCTTGTAGCCTTAGTGTTACTTGGTTACAGCTGTAACTGTAACCAATGTTGCGTTTTTACTTAGGAAAAACTACGACCCATGTGACCTTTATAGACATCACCGACATGTTGTTCTGTCGTCGTCTGCTGTTGCCGTGACGGGGCCTTTCGCCCCGTTGCCTCAGATATCACCTTTACTTGTTGACACCTTGAAATGCTGAGCGCTGGAAAAACTTTGTATTTTTTGGGTTGAAGGGAATAAAAACTATTTATCCGCAGGCGAGGCAACGTCAGGGGTTTCCCTGTCACACCTCCCACTTCACCAAGTGGTCACATTGTGTTCACCCAGACCGTCGGCATCGTGTTTGGTCATTACGAATGCCATCACCACCTTCATCACCCCCTCCATCAACATCATCACCTCTATCGCCACCACCATCACCACCACCACCACCACCACCATCATCATCATCATCACCTTCATCACCCCTCTACCTCCATCACCATCACCACCTCTATCGCCACCACCATCACCACCACCACCTTCATCACCCTCTCCGCCTGCATCACAACCAATACCTGTTTCGCCACCTCCATCACCATCACCATCACCACCACCACATCATTACCACCTTCATCACCCCACCACCTCCATCTTCATCACCACCTCTATCGCCACCACCATCACCACCACCACCTTCATCACCCTCTCCGCCTGCATCACAACCAACACCTGTATCGCCACCTCCATCACCATCACCACCACCATCACCACCACTACATCATTACCACCTTCATCACCCCACCACCTCCATCTTCATCCCCAGCTCTATCACCACCGCTACCACCACCATCACCACCACCACCACCACCATCACCAGCACCATCACAACATCTATATAGCCACCACCATCATCACCCCTCCACCTCCATCACCACCATCACCACCACCTCTATCGCCGCCACCGCCATCACCAGTGCTTTCAATAAAATCGTGTGCCAGCCACTGCTAAGCCTCTATGTCTGATTATGAACGTTGTGTTTTCAGATTAATCTGAGATTTCTTTGGGACTTTTTTTGTCTTTCCGAAGATCAATCCGGCTTGAGAACGAGACGTCGGCTGGCATAATTATCCGAGGATCCCTAAATTCTTAATTTTCTATTGGGCTTTTTTTCGCCAGATGTCTCCCTAATCTGCTCACTGTCGGTATTATCTGGCTGTTTGACGGTACGGGTTAGCTGCCGGTCCTGCCCACCACACCCCCACCTCCCCCCCCCCCCCATAGTCTGTCCCTCGTCATCCTTACTGCAGACCTTTTGGGTCTCTCTCAGGTCCAACTGGTCGTATAGCTTCTTCTTGCAGACGCCGCCTCGTTCGTGGCCCCGGCACTGACACCCCCTCGCCTCCCCCCCGCCCCCCCACCGTCCCCAAGGGCCTCCCCAGCAGGTACCCTCAGTCACCCACCCAACCACCCACACACTCCTCCACCCACTCACCCACCCCCAGATTCTCCCCGCCAGCTCGGACTTTCAGTTACCCACTCACACACACCCCCATCCGCCCACCCCATGAGAAGCTTCCGGCCAGCCCCCACGAACCACCCAACCCACCCAATGTCGTAGCCGCTGCCTTCTTCTTACCCTGTTTGCCGGCAGAACCTGTCCGATGGGCTTCCCCGCCATCCCAGGGCGACCCCCGTCCCCCACCACCCACCACCACCCCCGCCCCCACCGGCCTCCAACCTCATTTACCTACCCACGACCCAACCAACCTGACCGCTGCCCTTTACCCGCCTCGTTACCGGTGCCGGTGCCGGACGCTTCTCCCTCCCGTACTCGGCGATAAAAAACCAAATACGCCTCCTTCCCGCCAACCACTCCCTCCCCGCCTCCGCCCCACGCCGCCGCCCCCACCCCCTTCCCCCCGGCCTCCCGGGAAGGAGACCCGGCCTGGGCTTCGGGTGGCCCACAGAGGAGGCCCCTCTCCCTCAATCGACGAGAGTGTCAGGGCTGCGGAAAGCGACTGGCATCAGGCCCCACCGACCCACCGACCGACCCACCGATTCACCGACCGACCAACCTGGGGCGGCGGGTCGCCAAGAGACGGAAGGCTATTTCCCGGGGGGTGGAGGGCATAGGGGGTGGGGTGCGGGGGCGGCATGGAGAGGGGGGGGGGGTGTCAGGTAGAGCGGCCTGCAAGTCGCTGCTAAGAAGGGACAGCAAGCAAGCAAGCTCGCATTCCTGATTCACTCCCTCTCTCTCCCTGGCTGCTTGGCTGCTTGGCTGACTGGCTGACTGGTTGGCTGACGGCACTGTGGTGCTTTCGCATCCCACGCCCGCTAGGAGAACGGAGACTAGCAACTTGTTAACGGCCTTCCTGCCCCGGCGGCGGCCCTGCGCGTCCCGCTCGTCCAAGTCCTCCCCTCATCAGCCCACACACCTGGGCCGAGCAGCCGTGGGAGGCGCAAGTCGTGCCCGCTGAAATCGACACACGACCGTTCTCCATTCGCCGGCAGACATCGTCCTCAAACGGCGCGCGGTCGTGGAAATTGACACGTGCGAAAATGCACGAACCGAAAGAGTGAATGAATCGTCCTATTGTTCTATTGTCATCACAACCAGACTACTAATTTGAGTGTTGCGTTACGGGGTTCCATCCCACACGCTTCCATTATCGCCCTGTCCATTGAGTACGTGTGCCAAATATCTTGGATACTTTACAGCCACAATTGGCAGGACTTGATAGCAAAGGACAAGTACGACTTTCGGAGTTTCCACATCATGTGGATGCTTAATTCACGTTTTGTCTTTGTGCGGCACCGTATGTTTCAAATGATTGTGTTTTAATTGAATTAATTACAATTTAGAGCGTTTCCAGTCATAATTGGTCAGCTGTGTGTATGTATATGTCACCCGCGTCCGGAAGCCGTTGGATAATTACAAACACTTGACAACCGCAGTTCTCATTCCGACAGTGACGCCCATTAATTTACCCAGTGACGATGGCCACCAAATATCTGGATCGGAACTTCACCGCGGGCATCGCCAACGCCACCTTGTGGTCGGCGGTCGCAACGGCGGTGCCCGGATTGGAATCGTCGGGAACGAGCTCGTTCCAGGACTCCACCGGAGGGGGGGAGGGGGAAGAAGACGAGGTGTATTTCTACCCCACCCTGAAGCAACCAATCCATATGATCGTCATTTACTCCGTGGCCTACTCCGTCGTCTTCCTGCTTGGCATTGTGGGTAATTGTCTGGTGGTGTCGCTGATCTATCGGAATCCCCGGATGCACACGGTGACGAACTACTTCATCGTGAACCTCGCCATCGCCGACATCCTAGTCTGTCTGATGTGTCTGCCCATCACGCTACTGTCCAACCTCTTCTCAGGTAATCAATTCACGCGCTCTTCCCCTCACAATGGCGGTATATCTCTAAATAATAGTAAATCTCAGATAATCCATGCACAGCTGTCTGTGTCGGTCAGCCAATCCTGTTGGACATTGGTGGATGCAATAAATATAATAATAACTGTTTATTACCTACTTCGGCTGGCATCCAGCCCTGGTAAAATTGGTTAATACAACAGAAAATACACTGCGACCAAAATTGCGCTAAAATTTGAATACATTCTGCTGCCTTAAATATGCCTTAATCCTGCTATAATCAGAGCAATGTACCTGTATACATATAACAGTCACCAAAAATACCCTATCGTTGATAACAATCATTGTGTCCAACTTACGCACACAAATGTTACAGAGGTTACAGTGATAAAGTTCTAGAGCTAGATACGATGTACGCTCGCAACCGATCCAGAAGTGACCATGTTGGATAAAGTTGTAGGAGAATATATAGCAACCACCAGGTACAGTGCACGAAGACACAACTACAGAAGTGATAATTACAAGTAAACTGTACTCTTACATCAAACAATACCATCTTAGAACTGTCTCTACACGAGTCTAGCCACTTTTGGGAGAAGGGGTTAGCCCTAAACAACTAAAAACATTTTGTGCTTCTCTCTAGCGAGCCTTTTTCGTAATTAACGGACGAATTTGTGCTACCATCCAGTGTGATATTTGATAAGGACGTTGCAACGGCTCGACGATAACATACCATACGGGGCAGTCCGACTCGTATATTGGCCATTCGACTAGCAAAAGCGATATTGATAACCATACCCAATATATCAGTGCAGCTCCTCGCTGCGAATGCCTACACACATACTTTGCAACAGCAAATGTGATATTGTCACCATAGCCGGCCTACATATTGGTACACTTTCACAAGGAAGTGAGACCCATTTTCTGTGGCAAGAGAACATACCAAGTCTCCTTTTTCACCTTGTACACCGCTCTGATCGCGTCCGGCATTCGAAATGGCAATTACTGCATATTTGTCTTCGGTGCCAAGCTCCTATTCGCTAGACGGAGAAAATATTAAGACCACACGTCCAGTGTTTTTGCCAAAAAATTATTTTCAAGAATAAAACAACAATAATGACCCTTGTGTTTTTAACACAGAGACACGCTCAAGGTGCCGGTTTGAAAAGGTTATAGTTGCGAGCGAATTATTTCTTTTGATACCGTGTTAAATTAGTCCTAGGATGGGTCCCCGGTACTGATTTTTAGAAATACGCGGCGCATATTTTTCCTTTTAGTTTGCGCCGCGCCGCTCGCTTGGGTACGTGTGTAAATACATTGAGGAAGTAGCTGGCACAGTCCCTAGCGGAGGGAGTCAAACGGAGCGAGTACTTCGACCAATCTCGATGTTCCTTGGTCCATACATGCGGCAAGGTGGCCTAGAACATGTGGCTCCATCTATCAATATTTGTTCCAGGCTTATATCGCGGGGGCCGCCTCGATAGCTCAGTGGGTTACAGCTCTCACTCTGGCCACCTGAGTGAGAGCCTAACGGCACGTGAATCGGTGGTTCGAGCCCCGCTGTGGTCATGTCAGCGTGGTCGCAGGATAAAGATCCCACGTTATTCTTTGACAATAAGTAGGGGATTACCGCCGGGAAAATGGCTCCCTTCCTTCTCCCATTGGCGCGATATGACCACAAATGGTTAAAGCGCCTTGAATAAACCACCAACCAACCAACCAACCAGGCTCACATCGCCGTTGGAATGCCGACTGTTGGTGGTAGCTCCACATTTCGTCGGGCAATTTCACTATAATCGGATCTTGAAGCATTGCGTCGTTACGTGGAGGGTTCGACCGTCATGTGCGAATCGATTACGCCATAATGAGCTGCATATATCACGGCAATAAATGGCATAATCACACCACACAACGACCGGGGACTGAAATACTTGGGCTACGTCATCATGGTTAATCGATTAGATGGTCATGTCATTGATCAATCACATACACATATTGGAAGCAATCAGGTCGAAGTCTTTTGATATATCTTGGGAAAAATATTTAAAAATGTAAACATCTCTATCCCGAGTCCGCCACTGCAATCATCACTTTGCCCAGTCCACCACTGTGAATATCCCCATTCCAAGTCTACCACTGTAAATATCCCCATTCCAAGTCTACCACTGTAATCATCACTAGTCTCAGTCCACCACTGTTTATATCCCTATAACAAGTCCCCCATCGTAAATATTCCCATTCCAAGCCCTCCACTGTAAACATCCCCACCCCCAGTCCTCCACTGTAATCACCACTATCCCAAGTCCGCCACTGTAATCATTATTCACTCATTCTCAATAAAACGGTGCAAATGACGATGTGAAATTTGTGAAAAATGTATTTACTTAAAATTGGGCTGTGGTGTTTTATTCCGTTAGCATGTCATCTTGAGCAAATTTTGACAATCGCGTTAGAAGTTAAGTACCATATTTAAGTCACTGCATGTGTCCTAATGATGTGATATCATTTCTAATAGAAATGTACGTTACAAAGACTTCTAGTGCAGCAATGCTTATTGTTCTCTGGCCTAATGCATTCCGTATTCAGCATTGCGATGTCCAGTAGGTATATGATATGTTTGCACTCAGCATTTGCAGGCCTGCCTTAGAACCAGAAAACATTTTTTGAGTTAAGTGCTACATACATGAAAGAAAGCAAATGACTTAAAATATACATGTATATAGTCTTCCGTTTGAGGTAGAAAAAGATTCATAAGACTTCACGGGACCGGACTTTGTTATGTCCCTTGAACGTGTCAAGGTAAGTGATCATGCAATACAACGTTTTCCTAGGATTGTAGTGGTGTTTGAAACGACCTTGGAAAGTGGAAGACTCAGTCAGGTAACGTACATGTCGTGGTACGCTAAATAATTGTAAAATTTGACTTTTTGCAACAATATGCCTGAATACTTAGACTAACTTATCGAATGATGTAATATGGAGGTTCTATTCTGATTACAGTCTGATTATAAACAAGTTGGCGTGAACCGAAATGTACGTTACATTGGTAACGTATATTTCAAATGATAGTCACGTTCATTTGACAAGGCTTGAAAAGCGCCTGAGCAAAAAGTGGTAGAATATGGCGATGCTTACAAGGTTTTTGCAGGAATTTGATATATGGGGAATGTTGAGATGAATACCCATGTCAACAAGGTTCAAGTATTTCTATAAAATATGTATAACTAACTGACAAAGAGAAGAAGAGGGCACTTTCCCGCCAAGCAGAAGGATGTTGGGTAGTAGAAGTCACATGTTCACTGAATCTAAGTTGGCCACTGTTTAAACGGTTGTTTAGTCAAACAACATGGCCGAAAGAAATATATTTAAACGTGGCTGGTTTTTTGTGAAGTCCCCAGGTCGCATACGCACCTTTGATGGAAATATAAATGTGATATGAAGTACCAGGTTGCTTGTGTTTAAGTCTCCGGATGTGGATATATCATTCTCACTCGACGTATACTCAGCAGACAGATATTAATAATATTAACCTGTACCATAAAAAAACTAAAATTGCACCGTTTTATTGAGAATGAGTGATTACCCTCAGTCTACCACTGTAAATATCCCCATTCCAAGTCCGCCTCTGTAAACATACTGCAAACGTCCCTACCACAAGTAAACCGCTGGACAGATGATGCCGCTAGTCGCGTTGTGAGATGACAGATTCACCAGTGTCCTCTTCCCTTCCATGAGTCCAACCCTGGAAAAGGCTTCACGCCAGACTTACCACTCAGACATTCTTATATCGTAGATCCGACACCAGAAACATGTCTATATCAGGTCCATATCCACATATATATATATACCCCAATAAAACCACCACCACAGACTCTATGCTGAATTGCTCAATGCAGGTATATCTATCACACGGTCACTTCGGCGGCGGCGGCAAGATGGGATGGCAATCTAGTGCAGTGTCATTACGACTTTAATTGTCGTTATTTACATTTCTAAGAGGGTCTAGGTGGTGAAAAGGCTAAAAGAGTGACTGGGTCAGCAGAAATTTAGAAATCTGTTTCAAATCATGGCAAATGTTTTTGATGTGTGTTGTGGTATTGTTGCATTGCTCAAAAGCGCAATTCATCTTCGTGACTTTTGAAGTGTTTATAAGATCGATGTTTGCTCTGGAAGATCAAAGCATGAATATCCGACTTTTTTTCGATCTCGCAGGTAAATACGATACAACGTGATTAGTAGGTCACGAACTATCTGGTTATTCTGCGCCTTGCGCCTTGCCCACCTAGCAGAACAAAACGTGCCTGGTTTATTGTGAAGTCCCCAGGTCGCATACGCACCTTTGATGGAAATATAAATGTTGATGAAATGAAAATGAAGTACCAGGATGCTTGGATTTAAGTCCCCGGATGTGAATATATTATTCTCACTCGACGTATAATTAGCAGACAGATATTACAGCTGGGATAACAGTCACATGGCTTTAAAAAAAAGTTCTATATGATATCCCCAAGAAACGAAACCTTTTTTCAGTATAATGGCTTTACAGAGTGCTTGTTACAGGGTAAAGTGTCATAATTTTGCAACCAATTGTGAAGCAGTTCCCAGATTTTGGGAAACACCAATAGAAGTTAGAACAGAGTCAAGGCCCAAATAGAAACCAAAAAAAAGAGAAAAAAATTAGCATGATTCATTATTGTGCTGCCAATTCTTGATCTGAGTGCCATATAAATAAATAATGGCTGGAGAAAATGCGATGTAACAATTTTGGGGCTTGAGAGAGAAAAATATCATTTATTTAACCAATGCCATGTTTCAAGGAATACATGATGATAAACAGTACATGATAATAAAAAGAGACGCATATATGGGAACAAAATAATGTTACACTAATACCGGATACAAAGTGGCATTGGCCGAGGAGAGTCCCATTAAGACATAGATGTCGCTGGCATGGAACCCACCTCAACCTTGATAGTGACTTATGTTTCCGTTTGTTGAAGAGAGTGTATATTTGGCTCTCGCTTGGATGTGGTATTTCATCTTAGAACGACGCCCTTACAGAGGGGGAAGATTGGATAAACATTAAATGAAAGTTGCATTCCTTTTGGCGAAACATCGTTCTTAGGATGGCGGTGACCCCCCCCCCCCCCCCCCCCCAACACACACACACTTCCCCTGGATTCGCTCCAATGTGACGCCTGTATATACCACCATGGGTTAGCTTGCCTAATCCACGCCTTGGTGTAGCCTATTTGGACGCTTCTGTTCCATATTTCCACATTTTTTGCGAAATACCTGTCGTCTGCCATAGCTTGCCATGTTGTCCTAATGCCGATCGAGCAGTCTCATTCCTTCATTCCTTCCGCGCCTGGTGAGTGGCGTTAACATGATGTCTGGGGCGGCAGCTGCCAATGCAATGTCGAGCCCAGCATCCAGCCCCAAAGCGGGGGACGGATTAAAGTAAAAGCAAAGCCATGTCGCTCCCGTAACTTTACTGATGGGGGCCCCACCTTTCGCGGTCAGATCCCCGAGGAAGCTCTAACTGCCGCCCCCGTAGACACTGTGACAGGTGGGCAGCGATAACCACTTGATCTCGCCACTGACCAGGCGGAGAAAGAAACGAAAAAGAAGAGCCAGTACAACGTTTCATTAACTGGGAGACGCATAGCGGCATACGGTCCGAAATCAGCGTGAGGCTTTCACAGCAAACTCCGGCCCCACGAGTCATTGGACAGTGTCCATCTCAACGCATGGAGTGGTTCTACAACCACACATGGAGTCGTTCTACGCTCATACATGGAGTCGTTATACAATCACGCATGTGGTCGTTCTACAATCAGGCATTGAGTCGCTCTACACTCACACATGGAGTTGTTCTACAATCACGCATGGAGTCGTTCTACAACCACACATGGAGTCGTTCTAGGCTCACGCATGGAGTCGTTCTACAACCACACATGGAGTCGTTCCACAATCACGCACGGAGTCGTTCTACATCCACACATGGAGTCGTTCTACACTCACACATGGAGTTGCTCTACACTCACACATGGCGCGATTCTACGACTACACATGCAATGGTTCTACAGCCCCATGTGTGGTGATTCTACAACCACCCATGGCGTCGTTCTACAACCACACATAGAGTGATTCTACACTCACGCATTAAGTAGTTCTACAGCCATATATGAACCATTCATGTACCATACACACACTGACATACAATCTTCTGCCAATCGTTAAGCGAATAATATTTCTGATTCTCAATCTTAGAAGAAACCCCATTTTGGTTCAGTTTGAAGTTGACGTTCAAATTGCTCCATAGTTTAATAAAGGATCCAAGTTTTCACGTCACGGATGCAATGTCGATACTCGATCCACTCCCATTCCAAGTTTACTTAGCCCAAATCTTCCTTGAGCATGTGGTGAGGCCTGCCTGGGGTTCCCCCAGGGGACATGGCTTCACTCTCTCTTTATTCTCCCATTGACGCGATATGGCCAAAAGTGGTTAAAGCGTCCTAAATATGCAACCAACGCACATTGGATGCGGGCGATACAGCCTGAAGGAGGACTGATAGGTCACGTGGTCTACATGCATTGGTTGGCGTCAACGTTGGACGCCGACCGGGGAAGCCGAGCGTGAGACAGACCATCATGGCTAATCAGAGAGGAGCACGAAACTGGCTAGTATATAGACCAATGGGAGACGAAATTTCCGGGGAACTAATTTCGGAGAAAGGCTAGAATAGATAGCGAATCTATATGGGGTGCCACCAGCTGATGTCTGCATGTGGTGGAGGTACGACACGGTGACGTGGTGCGCCCGCGGGGAAAGTGCACTGTATCTGTATCATTGTTCCACGATATCACGCGTTGTGATAACAAAGCTTGGCGAATGGGGCCTCCATGCTTTGACCTTTTGTATTGTCGCGATGTAACCTTGGAGGTTAAGCGTCCGACCTTGCGAGAGATGTTACAAGCCTGTCCACACACTTTTGGTTCGCGCATCCAGGTGACAAGTGCGAAGCGGGAAATCGACATAAGCCAGCAAGCGATGTTTGGATCAGCGGTAATCAATGCATTGTATGAAGGTGATCTCACCCGACAAAATATGTCCCAGGGACTGCAATAAACATCTGATAGATAGCATGACACACATATATAACTCACTTGGCCAGTTATTTTGTTGTCGTATTTTATGGCGCCAAAATATATGAATTTGTCACGAATTGTTTGACATCGCAACAAAGACCCGATACAATGCTGTGTGCCCAGCAGACTCAAACAAGTGGAGCCATCTCAGCAATGTAACATACGATTTTCCAATCACTCGCAAACATGGCCATCCATTGTGCACACAGGCCAAGGGGTCCTTGGGTCCTGATGCCCCGTGTGAGTGACGGCTCCAAATCAATGGACGCCGTGCATTGACGTTGGCATGTGTGGCGCAATAAGGTCAAGTTTTGAAAGGGGCTGTATGCCTTGATGTTCAAGTGGGGAATATTTCTAAACGCAATCGATGACATGTATTTAGATGAGCGGCATGGCTGGCGACTTGGGGGAGAGGGGAGGGGGACCGGTTATTGGGGGACGTGGGCACTCGTTCCCCCAACCCCCCCCCCCCATCCCCCCCACACACTCCCACACCCTAATGCTCACGCCTATGAGGGGCAATTGCCATTGCACTGATCAACTCCACTTAAAAAATTGTGTTACTTGGATTGAATCGGGTGCACTTGATTTCTTATCCTTTTTTACGATGCCAATTAAATGATTCTTTGGCGCTTAGTAGTAGAAGGATGTAAGTAAGTAGGAGCCCTCTTCGCCAGCCTCCTACGGTGGTGTAATGGGGGTGAAGCAAGGTTTGTGGGGTTGTCCGTGTCACTGGGTGACGGCAGTTTATTCTTCTTTAGTATTTAATCGGGTCTTGGATGTCAGGACTCGATTCCACGCGATTATGCTTGTTGGCGATGCTCGGCTCTTCTGCTTCCTGATCAAAGCGAATGACTTAAAGAAGCTTAATATCATGAATTCAAAGACATTACATTCAAGTCAAGGCATTGATGTAATTGGATTATTACGGAGCTGGCGTTCAGTTCAGATATGTTTTTGTCGCTTGTGCGTTTTTTGTCGTGGCCAAAGTAGCGCTTGACATTTGGAAATGCGACATGAACGTTTTACATTTTATTGCGAGGGCGAACGGTTCAGTAGACGTTTAGACAGGCGGGCTACGCGTCACTGCATATCAAATGGGCTTACGGGGCCTCTGTAGGAAATCTAACGCTTCTCTTGGCCTTTCAAAGGCTGTTTAGATTCTGCAATATCACTGAGACTAACGCCTCTCGCCCCACTTGACCGGCACTCTCGCCCACGTGACATGGGGCCAGTTTCACGAAGCCTTCGTACGTGTACGAACCTTCGTACGAAGATTGTGACCCGTAAATCCGGTTTCACAAAGCCTTCGTACCTCTAATTAACATAAAATACATCGTAGGTTCCTTCGTACATCTACGAGTGCCTCGACCCTATCGCACACCCTACGTACCAGCATAAAGACATACATTTATGTCTACGGTATCTGTGAAAGTTGGAATCGTTGCTACGTTACTAATAAGGTCAAAATCCATCCCACATACTCAGGACGTCACAATACGAGTATCCTAGCAACGGTCGCATGACGCCTTAGACATTATGAATGGGTTGAAACTGCACAAATTATATACAAAAATGACGCGAATTAATATTGTTGGCAACGGCAAAAATACTAGATTTATACAAAAGCTTACGTCAAAGGCCCTTGTTCGATTCGATTAAATGTTTTCATGAAAAATTTCATGCATTTATCACATGCGCATTGGTAGACCTACTTCTTTCACTTCCGGCGTTAACAAATATGGTACGAAGGTTCGTACGATGGGCTTTAGCCATACAAAATACGAAGGAAGTACGAAGGCTTCGTGAAACGCATGTACAGTTCTCGTACGAACCTTCGTATATATGGGCTACGTGTAACGTACGGTACGAAGGTTTCGTGAAAAACTGGCCCCTGCACGCTCGCCAACGTGACCGGATCTCTCGCCTACGTGGTCGACACTCGCCCACGTGATCGACTCTCGCCCACGTGATCGACTCTCTCCTTCACGTGGCCGACTCTCTCGCCCACGTGGTCGACACTCGCCCACGTGATCGACTCTCGTCCATGGGATCGACTCTACCCCACGTGATCGATTCTCTTGCCCACGTGATCGATTCTCTTGCCCACGTGATCGATTCTGTTGCCCACGTGATGGACTCTCTCGCTCACATGATCGACTCTCGCCCACTTGACCGACACTCTCCCCCACGTGACCGACACTCTCGCCCACGTGATCGACTCTCGCCCACGTGGCCGGCAATCTCGCCCACGTGATCGACTCTCTCTCCCACGTGACCGGTACTCTCGCCTACGTGATCAACTCTCTCGCCCGCGTTACCGGCACTGTCGCCACTTGATTGACTCTCTCGCCCACGTGAGCTATTCTCGCGGCCACAAGATACTTTCTCATCCTTGCCCACAAGATGCTTAATCAATCATATTTATTATTCCGATGCTCACAAAACTTGATTCCTCTAAAGTTTGCGGCGTGCATAGATCAAAGAAGACAAAAACCGGCTGGCAGTCCAGTTCGTACGACCATAGGCTGCGCTGGTGTCTGCATCTGGTGATGGATTGTCTCTCACTCTCCCTGTAGAGGGCGCAGCGAGCAGCTGGCGTAATTACCGGCGATGGCTGTTAATCGTGCCACCCACGTGGGAAGCTTACGGAAAGGGGATGCCAAATGAGGATGCTTAGCTGTAATCAAGTGCCGGTGGCGTGTTCACATAGATCATTACGGCGGGAGAGGTGGCGGGTCAAAGAACGCTGGGTCTAAAGGTGACTTAGCGTGAACATCGATGGCAAATACCTTCCTCTCATTCATGTTTACTAGCGGCAACATATCAAGCAGTAGAATGGGTAATGGGGAGAGGGTGGGGGATATGCAAGAATCATCGTATTAATTGGTGTTTATGCCATATTTGTAGACAAGTGAGATGACGGCCACCCCGTAATCATGCTTCACTACAACGTTGTGACGTGTTCTCCTGCAATACGATCACCCTTTAATCAATGAACAAATCATTGCTACCCCCCCCTCCCCCTCCCCCCGGGCACACTCTCCAATACAGCCGTACATAACGGGAAGGCCAGCATAGGAAGAGGCGTCGTGGTCCCCCCCCCTCCTCCACCCCGCCAAACATATTCTGAGGCAGGACAGGGACAGGGGCACACAGACAGGGACAGGGATAGGGACAGAGTTAGGGACAGAGATAGGGATTGTGGCTTGGATATGGGGAGGGGCCAACGGATAGGGACAGGGATAGAGAAAGGGATAGGGGTAGAGAAAGGGTATAGAGGTAGAGAAAGGGGTAAGGATAGGGGCATGGATATGGGCAGGGACACACGGATAGGGACAGGGATAGAGAAAGGGATAGGGGTAGGGAAAGGGTATAGAGGTAGAGAATGGGTAAGGATGGGGGGATGGATATGGGCAGGGACACGCGGATAGGGACAGGGATAGAGATAGGGATAGGGGTAGCGAAAGGGATGAGGATGGGGGCAGAGATATGGACAGGGACACACGGATAGGGACAGGGCTAGAGAAAGGGATAAGAATTCGGGCATGGATATTGGCAGGGACACGCGGATAGGGACAGGGATACGGGTAGGGACAGGAATATGGGCAGGGAAAGGGGTTCAGGCAGTGATATGGGCAGGGATAGGGACACAATCTCTAATCTATCCCTCTAATTCAACGAGGGCTCCTTTCTATATCACTGGAGCGGTGGCATATCTAGATGTTTCTCATGGTCTAGGTATTCCATCGTCTTCAAACTTGCAACGTGTCCCATGTCCTTTCTGCAGAGTGGATAATATCACACTTCATCATTTAAATATTCCCTCCCATAGTCTTGCTTACATCGCCGTATCATAATGGGTCATTCAATCCAAGTATCACCCAATTCTTGTCAAGCAAACAGTTATATTCTGTCGGTGTCATTTGAACGGGTAACACGGGATGCGACACGTGAGACAACGGCTAGGTCACGTGATCGCATCCATCAATGTGGAAGCTGATCGTGCATGTTTACCAGATGTCTCATTACCACAGTGGCCACAGGACTTTACCCTGGTATATCTTGCTTACCCTGGTTCCTTGTATAGTGTGTAGCACATGTCAGCACCAACAATGTCATGGTATTTGGCATATGCCAGGGTATTCGGGAAAGAGACGGGAGTCCTCCCGGCATTCGCTCGTCCTATTAAACAAACCTAATTGGCCCGGTGGCCTGGCATTGATTACGGGACATTAGGTCATCCCTTTGTCAGTCCATATTTCCTTACTATACATACATTGACGAACACACACACGTTGTGTTTCTAATGCGTTGCAAAATAATGTATTGTATTGAGGATGATGAAAGATGAGACAAACGCTGAGTGAAATAACCACCCGTAGGAGCCATCGACTACCGTGCGGGGCCCACATGTTGCCCCCCCCCCCCCCACAGCTCCCAATCCGACCACTATAGCCATCCCTCTGGTCTTACCCCCCGCCCCATCCCCGCCCGCTGACCCACCCACCCATTCGTCCAACCTCACGTCCTCCTCGGTCATTCATTTTGACAGTGTTTGATGACGTCACAAGCCTCGGCGGCGCAAGGTTAATGGATAGCTTGGTCACCAGTCGGTCCGACTAAAAGCCACAAAACTCCGGGGGTTAAAGCAGGGAGGGACGGCTGTGGAGCCTGAACGATGACAACCTGTTGTTTGGCGGTGCTTCGGCCCCCGGCACTGCCTGTCCTTCACCATTACTCACGGGGTTCCAAGCCGATAGACAGTCTTCCCCTTCCCCCACGGAGAAACACACCGACGCCCACCACATTATATATATATAGATATATATAGATATATACTTTCATCGGCTTATTACCAAATAATTCATTATTTCCCCTGGACCTTGACCTTGACCCACAAGGAAAGCTTGCGCTACTGTGTCTTACCGTAAGCTGCTCCCCCCACCCCCCCCCCCCGGTCGTCATCGAGTAGTATATATATGTATGTATATGGGTCGTGTCATTATACCCGAAATGTCCTTCCGTGATTGACATGACTCGGCTGTCCCGGCCTTGTAATATCCTCTCCTTTCATTCCACCAGGTGAAAACCGTCCATTCTTACGATTGTCAACTCCCTTCCCGGGTTCATAATTAGATAGCGTGATGGAACGTGGTCTAAGCAGTGACCAGCAATAGACCAATCTGGTCTGGTTTAAAGGAAGCCGCCAGCCTGACTTCTAACGCTGCTTTACCGATTCATGTAATACCCAAGTGTCTATCCTCTAAATTACGAAATTTTTCCGTCCTGTCTGTAGCTCACAATTAATTTTGAATTGACCGCCAGCCACGATTTCGCAGCTTAACCGGCGGCTGCCCTTTGTGGAGGTGTGTCCGCGATTGACCAATCAGGAGGCCATACTCGCCGGAAATGACGCCTACTGTGTGGGGAAAACAAGAGCGCATGATCATCGCTAATATAAATAGCTGCGATTCTAACTTCAACCGTTTTTTTTTGGCGGAGACAAGCGTCGCCAGACATATATCAATTTGCTTGGATGCTATTTTTAAAGGCAAGACGGTAAAACATCCGGATTTTTTGGCACGGGGTATTTTTTTATATGCTTAAAAGAATAATGAAATAACATTGAAAGGATTTCCGGCTAGTTTTTTTGCAATGTGAGCTTGAAGCGTCCTACCCGAACCCCCTATGGAAACTCAGCATTGTTACTCACGGAATTTCGGGTATTAAAACAAATATATAAATAGTAGTACTCGCTAGGCGGCGCCACGGGGATACTGCCTGCTACCTGCAGTTAACTATTTACCTCAAGTTCTCTGGTGGTACAAAATGTGACCTCCGGACTATAGCTACCCATTGTCGGGTAATTATTGGAATGATCGGTAAAAGTATATATACATTATCACAGTTTTTCATTATGGAAATTGGGAAAAAAGGAACGTGGACTGCTAGAGATCGTACTTGACGCCCGATGACTTCACACCGAGTTACTTATTATTACTTTACCCGGTTTGCTCACTGACAATGATAAATACGTGGATTTTGAGATATTGAACAAATTGTGGTTCGTTTTAGCGACCTATGTACTACAGTATTCAAGCAGTTGCGTCACATTAGTATCTTCGTTTGCCACACAAGTTATGCCTTGATTGTCGAAAGAAGGAATTTAACTTCATTAACTTCGTCCTATTTACCATTACTAGGTTCATGTAAAGTGTGTGACGTAGTACACATATTATAGAAAAGTTGCCCTATTTTGCCATAATGGTAGTCACATGTGTAAGTTTGCCATATTTTGGTCACACAAGGCAGTTCAGTTAAATGGTAATTACTGACGAAAAATACAAGATCTGAACTGTAACAGTGAAATCCGAGTTTTCGCAAAATAGTATACAGAAGCACTTTACTTTACTTAGCTATATACTTAAGATAAACAATGCTGGATGCAATGTAGCATCTTCAATGACTTTAAGGGTTGCTTTTTGGCGGGTCTGATATATGGTGACAGGAATAAAAAGGTTACATCTGTGAGCTTAAAGATTAGGCCTTCGCATTGTTCTAGATGTTTCCCATTGTTACGTTGACGTCAGTGAATTGGACTTGGGTTTACGAAATGATCGACGGACCAGTTAAGTGAGCTGCGATAAGTGTTGAACCATAAGCCGAGGACAGTTCTAAGTATTCTCCGGCCTTGTTTATTGATACCCACTTCGGCAGTTTTTAAGCATTGGATTACGTCCGGTTGCGATAAGCAGCTGCCAAACGACTTCAGAAGAAATGAAGGAAACTCCGCGGCGAATACAATGGCCTGGGGCCTGCCACGGCATAAAGTTCATCCGAATAGCCTGGTGGGATGCTTGGCTGGTTGGCTTAAGGAGGACGCGTTAACCTCTTACGTGTTTCATATAGTATAGTGACAATGGGAAGGGTCAAGGCAAAGAGGAGTCATGTCTCCGGGAGTAAACCCCCTACTCGTTGCGAAGAAAGACTTGCTAGGGGATTTTTATCGAACGCAAACATGGACTTGACACTAGCCTAAAGCATTACGGACTAGGCCACGGGGTGACTTCTCTCCGGGTGGGATAGACGGGCTAATGGCGTAGAGGTCATGTGTTCCCTATCTGTAGATACAGTTACGCGTCGGTGTTGCTTTGTGTTGATCGTATCCTCCATATTAGGCGACGTCACAGTGGTTCAAGCAATGTTGCTACCAATCCAGTAAGCCGTCTTGACACTGTGAATACCAATGATTAACGTGACGTCACTGTGACGTCAATAAAACGTTAATTACCTCATCAGGTTTATCTTTCACTGTGCGTGATAATGAATCTAATAAATTATCACCCGGAATACTACATGCGCATGCCAACGATATGCTGACATATCTAAATATAAAAATACAAATTTAACGTAGAATTTTGTTTAATTAATTATAAATTATATCAATTATTATTTCTCAATTATTCAGGTTTCTCGTTCGGTTTCTCGTGACTTACTGGCCCTCTCCCCAACAGGAGCGCTGGTACTTCCTGGGAGCCATATTCCTGACCTGCTACACCATCCCGCTTGTCTTCATGTGACTTTCAATTGTGTTTGACACCCACGAGTCTTTCTGTAGTCCCTTATCTTTCGTGTTTTTTTCCCGTCAGATCCCCCCAAAATAGACCGAAGACATACACGAAATAATCACGAATCAAGCATTTTCATATCTATCCCTGGGTCTCGTGTCAGATGCAGCCTCAGCCATTCAGCTCGGGTTACTGGGAGGGATAGTCCTGATTGATTATACTTGTGAAATGTGCATAGGTTACACCGCAAACATGTAACCAGAGCAAACCCGGGGTTGTGATGAAACCCCGCTTCAGGTGATGTCAACCGTCTTCGCGCATATTACATATGTGTTGTTGTTTCTCTCTTGGCGAGATTGGCGTCACTGGTCACATGTCGTCAAGGGAACATATCGGTTTCGATGGCGGTGGGATATTTCAGCTGTGATCTGTGTCTGCTGCGCAAGGGTGTGATACAATTTAAAACAGAAAACATGGTGATTACAGTTAAAAAGACGTTTTGATTGGAAACCTGATGATTCCGATGACATTCGATACAAGATCTAGTACAAGAATGATCTGGATGGGATGTATCTAGTAAAGAATTATCTGGATGGGATGTATCTGGTAAAGAATTATCCGGATGACATGTATTTGGTACAAGAATGATCCGGATGAGCTTTATCTGGTAAAGAATGATCCGAATGAGATGTATCTGGTACAAGAATGATCCGGATGAGATGTATCTGATACAAGAATGATCCGGATGAGATGTATCTGGTACAAGAATGATCCGGATGAAATATATCTGGTAAAGAATGATCCGGATGAGATGTATCTGGTAAAAAATGATCCGGATGAGATGTATCTGGTAAAGAATTATCCGGATGGAATGTATCTGGTACGGAATGATCCGGATGAAATGTATCTGGTAAGGAATGATCCGGATGAAATGTGTCTTACAAAGCGTTGTCCTGATGCCATGTTATTTCGTCTTGTCCCCGTAGGGTGGCGCTTCGGGGCGGTGATGTGCAAGGCGACACCCTTCCTTCAGGGCGTAGCGGTCAGTGCATCAGTCAACACATTGACAGCCATCGCACTGGACAGGCAAGCATTATATTGTCACAAATATACATATTATCAAACAGTAGATATATAATAGGAAGTGCAATAATTCACTATAATAGTGCATAATATCAATTCGAATTATAGTAAATACGAAAAGTGTTGAAAAAAGTGTAAATGAACAAGGCGTAACATAGTGTATATGATTCTATTTGATTATTAACTAATAGCTAAATACTTGATAAAATCAACAAAAAAGAAACAATAGTCCGTGATCACACACTAATAACTTGAAGTTTGTTTCATATATTTCAGGCAACTTACTATTTGCCACACGATGGAGTTATAATCCAGTAGACTCTTAATAACCACCCCTCTCTGTGTGATATATTTCACGTACCTGACTATTTGCCACACGATGGAGTTATAATGCAGTAAACTCTTAATAACTACCCCTCTCTGTGTGATATATTTCAGGCACCTGGCTATTTGCCACACGATGGAGTTATAATCCAGTAAACTCTTAATAACTACCACTCTCTGTGTGATATATTTCAGGCACCTGGCTATTTGCCACACGATGGAGTTATGATCCAGTAGACTCTTAATAACTACCCCTCTCTGCGTGATATATTTCAGGCACCTGGCTATTTGCCACACGAGGGAGTTATAATCCAGTAAACTCTTAATAACTACCACTCTCTGTGTGATATATTCCAGGCATCTGGCTATTTGCCACACGATGGAGTTATAATCCAGTAGACTCTTAATAACTACCCCTCTCTGCGTGATATATTTCAGGCACCTGGCTATTTGCCACACGATGGAGTTATAATCCAGTAAACTCCTAATAACTATCTATCTGTTTGGCATATTTCAGGTACCTGGCTATTTGCCACACGATGGAGTTGCGGCTGACACGTCGCATGGCTCGGTTCATGATCGTGTGTGTGTGGCTAATGGCCACAGCCATCATGGCGCCCTGGGTGGTGTACTACGAGCAGAGGGACCGGTCCTCCAGGCTGCAAACCCTCTACATCTGCAACCAGTACTGGCCCTCCCCTCAACAGGAGCGCTGGTACTTCCTGGGAGCCATATTCCTGACCTGCTACACCATCCCGCTCGTCTTCATCTCGGCTTGCTATACGATGATCGGCTACCGCGTCGTCAACAGGAACGCGCCCGGGATAGCCAACTCCTCAGAGGTCATCCAGAGGTCAAAGGTTAAAGTCCTCAAGATGTTGATCGTGGTCGTCATTCTCTTCGCGTTTTCCTGGTTACCGCTTTACGCCATTACCATCCGGGGTTACTTCGGACCCGCTCTGGATACGGAGAGTCTGGAGTTCCATCTCCTGATCCAGATCATTCAGCCCGTGTCCCAGTGGCTGGGTTCGTCCAACAGCTGCGTTAACCCCATCATTTACTGCTTCTTCAGCAAGAAGTTCAGGCGCGGGTTCAAGGATATGATGCAATGCTGCCACCGCTCAAGCCCCGTGTATTTCAACAGGCAGGACACTAGCGCCACCTACAGGAGCGTGGGCGACGGCAACGGCCACACGATGTACACCAGTATTCGGAGCTCGGTCACGGCCAGCGAGACGACTAAAACCTCGCGGGATTTCAAAGACGAAGTCACATTTGTGTAGCGCATCTCCGAATGCAGCCGCAAAACAAGAAAAACAAAGGCCAAAAAATCGATCTTTAATGCGTCTTTTGAATTTGTAGGTTTGTTTTTGGGGTCGTTCTTCCATGTAAGGGCGAATCATTATTTCAGCCTAGTTCACGTATTACTCACGCTGAACGTTTACTACAATAATGCATTTCGTGGGTTCTTATATGTATGGAAGATGGACCGTTTTTGGTGGCGTGTTTCGAGGCACGCAATGTATGTCCTTTGAACTGCCGCGCGGATTGGCCGACGAACACTTACTATATTAGTTCCGCAGCCAAAATATATACCAGCGTGAGGATCCTGGAATGTTCTGCTTCCGGTGCAGAAAACAAAATGTCAGAGTAGTTTCACTTCACATGATGTTACACCCATTTGCTTGGTCTAAATTGGTGGATACGGCCCATTGGATTAGTAAGAGGTAGAGTTGATGTTCAAGAAATGTCAACTAGACGGCCGATCTGGACCTCAACCTCACCGAACGAATCGCTGATCTTGAGACAACTATCGCATGTAGGCCTGGCTATTATATTCCTCGTGTCTCATCTGAACATAGTATATGCAACTGCGATGAATAGATCCATAGATCTACACAGATAGATCCGTTTCAGCCTGGGGCTATTGGTAGGACTCGATAGAAGGAGACTAGCCCTTGTTTTATCTATTTCCCCCTTGTGTCTTTCAAGGGCGTTTAATCGTGACATGTAATTATAAAATAAAGTATATAAGATATTTATGGCGTTGATGTCAATATTATAGTCACAGGGTCATATGTGTTGGTATTGGCGGGTGAACGAAAACAAACATCCAAATGATTTATATATTGGTATTTTTCCAAAACACATTTCTAAATGAAGCGGAGTATGTTGTGTTTGCTGCATTCAGGTCATTCATTCATCATCAAGTCGTTAAAACTACGGGTGATGGCGGCTGACACGAGGCAACGACACATACATCATCTTGTTATATTCCTTGAAGTCCTTGAGGATCAGTGTCAACACGTGGGGCTGCAGATGTATCTGGGCCCAGTCTGGGACATGTTTCATCCAGCCTCATACCGGAAGGTTTCGTGGCTCAACATAGCCCTGAAAGGGCCTAAAAGCCCCAAAACCATTTTGTTAAAATTGATATTTTTTATGTTAATGCTGAGTTATCTTTAGTAACGTCACCAACATTTTGGACATACCATACTATATCTAGCCTCCTATGGGATGCAAGATATTTTTGGGAAGGTGCGTGTTTCGGGGGGGAGTGAGGGGGGGGGGGGGAGGGGGGATTTTGAAGTAAAAACTTATTTTTCCTCCATCAGCTTTTTTTTCATTTAAAAACAAAAAATGTCGCCTCACAAGGATAAGAGTGGGGGGGGGGACACGAGGGCCTGCTCATTGCAGGGAGGAGATGGAGGGTCGCAGACGCCCCCGACCCCGACCCCCACCCCATCCCCACCCCCAGTTCCTTCCGGGGATTAATGCGTCTAAGTCTGGTGGCAAGCAGCTCGTGTGATTGGGATGTTCATCTCCCCATCTCAAATCAAATAAAAATCCCCAAACTGTACTGTACTGACTTGGTTGATTCATTGCTACACTTCCCCCCACCGTGTTCTGCTCTGTCGGAGCCGGGGGTTGAATTCATCCCGGTATTAGGTGCAGCCACTCTCACCCTGCCTCACCATTTGCGGGGGAATGCCCTGAAATCGTTATGGTTACCGCCTGGGTGCTACAGCACCGTGACCCAAGCTAGCACGACCACAAGGAGCCGACGTCGGGCCGATGACGACGCAAGATCGGCCCAAAAGCGACAAACGTCATCGGGCCGATGTCAGGTTTGCTTGTCGAATCGTTATTGGCCCTCCAAAAATCATCGGCCCGAGGCAGGCCGTTTATTGGCGGGCCTCCATTTGATATAAATTACTGCTCTCTAGCTTGTGACATCTTGACAACTGACTCTACAGGCAGTAGGATCGATCAAACATAGACGGGTTTCTCAAAATGAAATAATTAACATAGCGATACCAACTTAGATGTACGTTAGCTGGACTTTATTGACCCATGGCAGTTTTGAACTAGTTGTCAGGCCTGCTGCGTGCGATCCGCCCTGTGCACGCACGGTTTTTTTGCGTCAGGCCAATAGGAGAAGGCTATGCTGAAGGCCTGGGATGCGCCGCGACGAGCTAAATAAGAAGAGGTTATACGACTCAACAGCTGCCACGGAGCGTCAACACCCACTTCAATGCTTTGTATCTCTAAACCTATGGCTGAATCTCCAAATCAATCACCTACGTGGCTTCTAGGAACATTTATGAAACATTTACAACTACTTTCGAACCAAGACCTACCACTATTCAGTGTTACAAGGCACCTTTTGGCACTCGCCGCGCAAATTTACTCGATTAGCCAGTTATCGGTGTGGGAATTTCACATCTCTGGCGCTAGGGGCGCTGTTTCGTTGCTCACTCTCCGATATGGAGGGAGTTTTTGTAGCTCACTTGCGCAATCTCGTACAGGTGGCGCTAGTGGGTGCATACGATGGCGAATACGATCCGCGCGTCGTTATGGCTTCCGGCCTTTAGAGACACGAGGCGGGATGGAATTGAAAACACTGTGGGTGGGTGGGGGGGGGGGGGGGTAGGATTACATCGAGATAGGGCTAGTTATGTCTTAAATAACGTGAAGTCGCTGGTGTGCGGGGGGGGCTGCTTACAACCACCTCTGCAATGCACGCCATACCGAGCGGCCGGGGATCGGGGGGTGGGGGGGGGGAAGGAAAGGTCGCCATCCACATACGCCATGCACCTGCCCACCCCCAAATGGAGCGCAACTTTAAAAACAACAGAAACCACAACGTTCGTCTGCATACCGGTAGGCCTACGTATTAAAACCCAAAGTTTTCACAGTAAAGTCTTTGGCGGCATTGACCTAGCCAAGAAATTAAATCATAAATTGGAATGCGTGTCGTGGAGTAGGCCTACGGCGCAAAACAGTAGGTCTACTGAAAATGAGGATGGCCCCTGTTGCAAGTAACCTTAAGTTAGCTGGCCGAGTATTATAGGGAAGCACTTTAAACGCGGGACTCAACGAGCATACATCAGTGCGCAGCTCCACCTGTATGAGGTTGCGCAAGTGAGCTACAAAAACTCCCTCTATATCGGAGAGTGAGCAGCGAAACAGCGCCCCTAGCGCCAGAGTTGTGAAATTCCCACACCGATAACTGGCTAATCGAGTAATTTTGCGCGACGAGTGCCAAAAGTTGCCTTGTAACACTGAATAGTGGTAGGTCTTGGTTCGAAAGTAGTTGTAAATGTTTCATAAATGTTCCTAGAAGCCAGGTAGGTGATTGATTTGGAGATTCAGCCATTAGTTTTAGAGATACAAAGCATTGAAGTGGGTGTTGACGCTCCGTGGCAGCTGTTGAGTCGTATAACCTCTTCTTATTTAGCTCGTCGCGGCGCATCCCAGGCCTTCAGCATAGCCTTCTCCTATTGGCCTGACGCAAAAAACCGTGTGTGCACGTCCCTCAGTCTGCGCCCCCATCCCTGTCGGCCGAGCAGCGAAACCACTCCTTCGCCATGGACTTCACTTCGGCGTTGGTGGCTGCACCTTGAGTTATGCGTACCGCTTCTGAAATAATCTAGCATGTGTGAGCGATAATAAGGATCGGGTCAGAATTTGCCGGATTACCAACAAATTGTCACTAGGATATGCATGCAACGTGTCAAATGAGATAGCGATTGCACGATGTATATCTAGTAACCTTCAGTAGTCCAAGTACGTGTCACTTACCGGAGTACACGTGAGAGTTTCAACTTCACCCTTTGAGTAGTCGGCCAAAAATGCACAACGAGTAGGCCCGCACCCGGCCTCGCCAACTTTGTCACAATTAAATATAATAGATTAAATGTCATAATTACAAGTCAGGTACGAGTTTTATATTTTTTCAAGGCCTCCTAATAATTCTATGTAGGCCTAATAACAGAACAGTTATTTGGAATGATATGAAGTGTTTCAAGTGACTATTTATTCACCCCGAACATCTCTTTAGTCTCTTTAAGTTGTCACCTGGCGGCGCCATAAGCGGCATGACAATCGGGGTTACAGCGGGCCGAGGTCGATGTAATCGCCGACGGTGGCCGATGCTCGCCGACGATTCGCCGACGGTGGCCGATGCTCGCCGACGATTCGCCGACGGTGGCCGATGCTCGCCGACGATTCGCCGACGGTAGCCGATGCTCGCCGACGATTCGCCGACCTCGGCCCGACAGAGCGTGCTAGCTGGGACACGTTGGAAGTGTTTGGCTGCCGTCGCCTACACACTGTGCTGTGCCAAAGCATATCTGTTATTGCCAAGGTTTTATCAGTACTTTAGATTTTTTTCCAAATAATTATCTATAGCTGTTTGACTCATTTATAGATTCATCTGAGAATTTAATGGGATCAAAGTTTCACGAATTTTAGTTTGAACAAAAGCTCTGCTCAAACTAGTGAAGTGTAGATTGTGGTGAAGTAATAATGTTGTTTTTATGCGTTTCAGGCAACAGATCGAAGACCTATAGTACCAGAGTTATGTCTGGTAGATGCACACGAAGGCGACCCAAAATCTCTTATACCAGTGATAGTATGGGAGTATCAGCTCTTTGCCCTCTACGCCACGCTGCCACATTAAGTGCCTCAGGCTAACAGCATGCAGTGCCACACCGCCACCCCCCCCCCTCCCCACCCCCAAGCACTGCGCATGGGCTTGGGAAGTATTACACAACGGAAGCGGAAGATGAACACAATGACAAAACCTGAGCTGAGAGAACGACGTACCGCCATCAAACCACGACCAGCGGCCATCACAAAGGCGCCTGTTGCATGTAGAAGTAGAAGTACCCTTGAAAACGTAGGCTTGATTGTTCAGTTGTCTTTTTTTCCATAAACCATTGTATCGTATTTTGGTTTTACGCCAAGGGCCAGGCGGTTGCCGATAGCAACACGGCACTTTAAATTTACACGCCGAGCCGTTGTGGCGCACCAAAAAGAAGAATCATGAGTGAGGCTCCTACTAAAACATGGACGGATTATAGGGACAAACACTGTGGTTAGAATAACAAAACCTTGTGCACAAAACTTGCCTCTTCAGGCTTGAGATGTTTGTGTTTTCTGTTTGTATTGGTTGTGTACCATCAACTGTCAAGATATTCCAATCACAGGGCCATAGTTCAAGCCACTAGACCCAATTCTGGGTGTTATTTTTTGTCTTTATGGCACGCCACGATGGTGTCATAACCAATTAAGTTCGGTAGTAAACTCCAGGTGTTATCATCCACGAGAAAGATAATACACTTCATGCGAATGAGATTTTGACTCATAATTGTAAATATTCTATGCAATTCTCATGGAAAAACGAAATTATGTGCGTACAAAACACCAAGCTATTGCCCATGAATTCTAATGCTGACTTTATGCAAGGGAACGTAAAGAATTAAATAAAGATGGAACAAAATGTATTAATTCAACCGTAGATTGTGTCGTGCAAATTGTAAACGGTTTTCCATCAGTCCACAATATGTCTATGAGAGCAACAAATCGCCATGGACAAATATTACGTGAAGTTACGTTAAAGCCGATGAGGCTACGGTATTAATAATGGAAAATATCCAACGACACCGAATGAAATTCGATAATCAAAAGCATTGTAGATAACTAGCATGTTTCATCATGCCTCTCAATCAAACTTCGAACGTTCATCAATACAATACAAGAACCAAAAAGTGTCGCAAATGGATATCTCAAGATCAAGTTATTGCTTTATTTAAGTCTGTCATAAAATGTCAACATGTTACAACTTGTATTGCGACTGGTTCAATAGATGTATTCTGACTGACTGATTAATGTAGCCGGCGAGTCGTTTTCACCGTTAAGTTCTCACGGGTCGACCAACCAGTGATCAGATACTAGCGACCATGCCTTACTTCTTTTAACTTGTTTTATTTTAAACTACAATTGGCCGACAACAAAAAGTGACCGCAGTACGCGGAAGACTTGCAGGACACAGTATCCCCTCATCAGTGCCGATGGGGGATGTGTTACAGGCATGCAGACGGAATCCCTGAGATTTTCTTAACGTCGGGCTCCACTCATACTGTGGCCCGGTTTATTCGACGGGCTGAGTGTTTTATAATGGTTGTGCCAACCTGAGCCCCTCGTTCTGGTCAGACCTCGGGGACCTCGGGTTACCCGGTCCGCGTCAAATAAACCCGGAAGTGACGTCAAAATCCGGGTCTCGCAGTGCAATGGAATTGAAGGGGCCGCGTCATTTCGGGACATCGCATGGGATTAATGCGCCGGGTGCTTTGGATTTATGCGCCATAGATTATGTGCCGGCTCAACTCGAGGGGAAGTGATTCGGCGATAGCTTCTCCTCTTCATGACCGCGGTGACAGCTTTTGGGCCAGGCATCGGCCTTTTAAAGATAGAGCGGTATGTCGCGGGTATAGTATTGATTATTCCAACTCCCTTTCGTTATATCTCGTCTCTACGGAAGCCCTTAAGTGTCATCCCCCGTCGGCTACCTACCAGCCCAGGGAGTTATCTGGGTTGGCATCGGCGGGCTGGTGGTGGTGGCGCTCTGCCCGTGACGTCAGTCCACGCCCGGGTCATCACTCGGCCCCCCCCCCCCCTACCCCCCCGGCTCCCTATTTCTCCCGAAAGGGTCGCCTGTCCCCTTCCTTGTAATCGCACTCTCATGAACCGCAATTCACACAGCATAACCCCCGCAGTAAGGTGCTTCGAGAGCCTGGCACGTGAAGGTTGGGTAAGGCGCGTCAATCTGAAACACAAGACCTCGCTACATGCTACAAACCCAGCGGCGAATCTAGGAACTCGAAAACGTCGGGGTCCACTGAAAAACTTGCAACGGGCGGGGGTGGCTTTTTACACTCTGAAAACGTGCAATAGGGTGGGAGGAGGGTGGGGGGAGGCTTAACATTTCCTTGCTTGAACTCACTACAGGACCTGACCGGTTCCATTAATTGTCATCTTCCTTCGCGCTTCTCACAAAAGCAATATCATATTATTTTTGCCTTGGGCTATAAGGGCGGCAAAATCTACAATCCCATTTAGTAGGGATGGTTCCTCTGTTCCTTTTGGTCTACGCAATTGCTCATCGATTGCCTTGGGCGAGTATCGACACAATCGACATACATGCGAAAACATCCCATTACCGACACGTCCTACATCTATAGATAAGAACACAATACATTTGACATTTAGGTCCCGAAAAATCTGTCGATATAAAAAGGGGATATGTCTGCTATTTTCTCTATTTTCTAGGTCGCGATACAAATAATATTACGTCCCGGGGATAGGGGGGGTGGGGGGAGGCGGGCACTACATGTATTTTGGTATGTACATATGTGCTGCCAAAATTACCTCTTTGTTCGCACTATTTCTCTCAATCCCCGGAGTTGTTTTATCAAAATTAGTAAAGCTATCGACCATAGTCAAGAGCAACAACTGGAGTATATATATTCCAGACAGTTGATATCAGACGTGCTCAAATAAAATATATTGATATCAACTGGAATATATATGTACAGCCCCTTAAAGCAATATATTCCGTATTTTTTTGTATTACCAACCTCTTCCGCATGTCAAATAAGTGCACTCTGTCTTGAGTTTAAATCCTGAAAGCATGCGGGCTATCCGAAGAGAAGCATTTTGGTCAACGCAGCAGAAGTCGGTGGCCGGCTTTATATCCCAACGCGCCTGTTCGCAGTTTGTTATCCGCGCGCGCTAAAAATAAACCGCGCAGTTTTATGTTGCAATGTTTGTTTTACAGGCTCAAAGAGATATAGAAACATATGCATCATAAATTTTGAGATACTTTAGTCTTGATTCTTAAATGTAAAAAATCTAAGATGGCGCATGTAAGCATAATGCTTTAATCTCTCAGCTGTGCTCAAATAAAATTTCAGCTCTTGGCTATATATTCCAGTTGATATCGAAAGTGTTCAGGTAAATTACCTTCCATATACATTGCCATGACTGTAAGCGTCTATTTTGGATGCTTTGCTTTTCCCAAAATGTATCTTTCTTTGACCACAGAATCTCGCACTTCTCTCTCGCTGTCCATATACCCTCGATGGCACAGACGGCACGCCCCACCACTGTAGTAATGTAGTGCCCCACCCCCCCCACGCCCCCACCGGGCATTGGGTTTTCACAAGCGCAGCCGGGGCCGGCGTGGAGGGGTTGGGGGGTTGGGGAGGCGGTATGATGTAACAAGGCACGGGAGAAGCTGTAGGAGGGGGGGGGGGTCAGGGAGAATACGACCCCCCCCCCTTGCCCCCCCCCCCTTGCTTTGGCTTTGACCTCTGCTTGCTATGTCACAGACGCCACAACCCTGAAGCCTGCTTCACTTCGACTATATATGTCAACGGAGGTTTAAGCCCGAACGAGACGCTGGTTTGCACTCACACGCTCTAAGCACCAATACAAACAGTGGGCAGACCGCTTGTGGCGCCGCCTCATGGGAAAAAAACAGCATTCTAGTTGCTCCTAATAACCGGGGTAATGAGGCTGTCACGCGCAGCCTGCGTCACTTTAAGGAGACAAACAAAACTTGCGGAAATTTGGAGTGAAATCACCTGTCAGATTTAGTCACAGACGGACCGCGCTGGGGAAAGAGAAGTTTTACTCTAAATACGGATTTGTACCGCGACTCCGACGCTTCTTTTGTAACACCACATGGCAGGTGGATGTAGGTCACCGTGGGTGTGACAGTTGGGTGAGGGGAGGGGGAGGGGGGAGTAGGTGCGTTGCCCGGGGGGGGATGCTATGGAGATACGAGAGAGGCACGAAGTTGAGTGGCGGAGGAAAACTTCAATGGAGTAGTTATATTCAGGGTGGCTGTAGGACATGACAGGGCGGTTAATATAAACCCGGTATCCCTCCAGATGTACCGTAAGACCAAATCGGCCTGATTGCTATTTCTCTACAAGAACAATATGTACACAGTGTGTATGTGTCTAGTATATTTTCTTTTGTATAATAATAGTTAAGGACCAGAGCACGTCACCCGTGGCGCCACGTAGTGAGTAGTGGGAACGTTAGTCCTACGCCTTAGCTATATAATTCGTACGTGGGCGATAATTAATAAAAATGGAAAGTTACGTGTTTGCGTATATTATGTAATGACATAAATATAATAAAATTAAAGTAAAATAATACAAAGAAAAAACTATGCGCAATAAAATAATAAAAAATTATGTAAAATATAATAACATAAATTATTCAATAAATACTAGGTTGCTAATTTTATTACCCTCAAGTTTCAAAATTACACCAGGGCATCTCTTCAGTGAAGATTAATAAAACATTAATAATCGAGTTCAGTAACCCCTCATTTTTATTTTGCTTTATTGATGTCTGATAGATTTACTATTGAAGTATCGTTTTTGTAAATTTCTATGGACTATTTCACTTTTAACTGTATAAAATGTGAATAATTTGAACTTTTTTTTTAGTCTTTTTCATTATGGTCAATGGTGAAATATAAAATATTCATCCCTAGAAAATACAATCTATGTAAGATTCTTTTTTGGGCTAGGTGTAGCACTTGTCCTTTAGCTTATTTAATATAGAACACATTTATTTAAATGGGAATTTGATGCTAAATTATACAAGGTAGATTTGACAGCCCAGCATGTTGTTTTTCATTTCGCGCTAAATAATTACGCTCTGTATTCGGGCCTAAGCTTATATTATCTGTTACAGGATGCAATTATAGTAGTTCTTTCGTCTGATAATTAAGTAACAACACTCTACATTCTCTTCTCAGATAACTAAGGGACGGTGACACCTTGAGCTACGTAATGGAACTTTACAATTCGTACATGTGTGCCTATTCAGACATATCTCGGTCAGTCAGACAGATCTGGCATGGGGACACACCTGGAGCGCCCACAAGGCTCGCATGGCCCGGGAGTCTCACGGTGGACGGTGGGCGCGCTATAATAACCTTTCCCGCTCACTTCCGGCGAAGGCGACTGCAGCTGAATGGTAAGAAACTTCCGGGCAAGGTGGTGTGTGAGTGAGCGTGGGGGTCGTCGGTGAGGAGGCGCGGTGGGGGGGGGGGGGGGGCGAGGTGCGATCCCCGCGATTGGCATCCAAGAATTCTTGGATGCCAACAATTCTGTTGGAATCTGTTGCTTGCGATCCGCTGCAACAGTCTCTGTATTTCTCGAAATGCGGCATATCAGTTTCCAGTCTGTTGTAACCCTCTCCGCCACCCCTCTCCGGTCGTCGGAGTATCAATTGACCCCTCGGTCGGCAATTTTTGTGATAATATCCTAGATCCATTATTGACCATTGGGAATTCTTGGAGTTTCCATATTATCAAATCTCATTCTTCAAGATTCGCGAGTGAGGGGTTTGGGGCGGGGGGTGGGGGGGGGGTGTTCTGTTCACTTTTAGGAGAGATCTATGGCTTCAGCATTACTCACGTATGACTCACGCCTCCCAGTTACTATAATGGTGTGCTCTGGCATGGATTAAGGACCATCAATCAGTGGCTTCAAATGACAGAACGCTAGAGAGATTAATGCTCACATTGTCTGAGGCAGTCTGACCAAAGTATTACCTACCTATGCTCCATGTATTGTTCTTCCTCCATTGCCTTAAATAGATACGTATTACATTTACTTGTTCTTAATAGTCCTAAAATATTCCTGATTTCCTATATTTACAAATAGTTAGGTCTATAAATATATGTCACCCCAAATGACCACTTTTTTGCCTTTTCTCTCAGTCCCCGAAGCATAATGCTGCAATTTCTCATTTGAGAATATAGTTTGTTTAAAAATTGCAGCTCTTGACTACATATTCCAGTTCATATCGAAAGTGTTCAAATAATTGACCTCCATGTTCTTTGCCATGACTGTCAGTGTCTATTTTGGATGCCTTTTTTAACCAAAAAATCTCTCAACAACCACAAAATCACGTATTTTTTTCTCGGTCTCCATATGCCCTCAATGGCATGGGCGGCGCACCCTCACCCCTGTAGTAATGTCCTATCTGTCATAACGTCTCCTTTTATTTCTCAGCACAACTACCGCCAACAAACTACTCTAGTAGGGTAGTTGCTAAATGCAGACAAACTTAATGATGTTACGTTCCCATCGTTATGGGCCGATGGCACATACTTTTTAGCGACATGACGCGATTTCCACTTAGCTCGAAATGATGCGTTGGAATAGTTATTTCACAATGGTAAGTTATCATAAAATCTTCAGAACAGCCAATGGCTACCACGCATTTACGAGTTCTAAAAAGTTTTTTTAGGGTAATGATTTCTTTTGGCTATTTGGCTTTGGCGATTGTAATGACTACCCTTGCATGCAATGACACAAAATCTTGCTACCGGGAATGTATTCTCGCTTCCGATCTATTCCTATATGATTGTACCCTTTAATGCCGTTATTTTTCTACACGTGTTTGGGGTCTAATATAACCACATTCCACCCTCTAAATGGCGCCCACCCAATCCCTGACCGTAAACCCTGACCCCAAATCCCCAATCCCGGAACCCTAATCCCTGAGCCCCTATCTGTGACACCTCATCCTTAATTTCTTATCCCTAATCCCCAATCCCCGAGTCCTAATCCCTGACCCCTAGCCTGTGACTCTAACCAATAAATACATAGAACCCCACAACGTGACTTCTGACAAAATACCTACATTATGACCACGCACGATCACATAAACATCGAGACGTTATGCTTGGTACGGATAGTCATAACGTCTTTGACATCACAAATTATGTACCCTGATTGAAACTGCATACTCTTGGGTGAATAAAAAAAAATTGGGGTAATTGCAGTTATTTTTGCAAGGCTTTTTGCCCGCCTAATAAATCCAAACCTCGGGGGGGGGGGGGGGGGTGGGGGGCTTGCCACACGATGTGGTGCAAGCTGCCCGGACGGTGGCGCTACGCAAGCTTCGCTTTTACCGCTGCTGTCGGCCGGGGGCAAATTTAAAGTTCCTTGAAAAACGGTCAAATCAGCCGTAATTTCTTGCAACATTATAATTTTCAAGATTAAACATAAAAATAACGAGCTCTAGGTATTTAATACAGCGAAATATTTATTGTACCATTTTTAAAAAGTTATAATTGAGAGAGAACACTTTCCTTTGTTCACCTGATACCGTGTGTTATTAGGCTTAAGCTGGGTCCCCGGCCCTAATTTGTAGAAATTTACTATCAATTTAGGCAGCCGCAACCTAGCGAGCGAGTGTGAAAATGTACGCGACAACCGAGATATAATAGGGCATGTCAGTTCATATCGTATCAAAACTTGTCAGACTTTTGCTCGGTTGCTATAGTATATAATACGATGTGTTCCATTATTTGAAAAGATCAGTTTACGACATTTAAAAATACTGTGACATTACAATTCAATAGGCTATAATAATCCTCAACTTTCTACTTGCCGTGATGACAAACATTATGTAGGACATTCGCAAAATCATAAATTTTAGTTAATTCTTTCTATGGTTTTATGTAGTCATAAACGTGTTCAATTGTGCATAGATTTGGTAGACCCTTGCAACTACGTACTCTTGTCTGATTCATATTTACATACTTTACAATGTGCCATTGGTATAAACACTTGGCTTGACCATATTTATATAATCATAAGCTTAGATCTATATCTATGTGTAATATATCTCAGACAAAGATATAGGTACAAATTATTTGATCAAATATTTGCTAAATACAAAGGACACGATTGAGGATTTACATAAAGGCACGTGCAATATTATGTCAATATAATTTTTAAATGTTTTTTTTATTTTTAAAAGTGTTATTCCTATTCAAAGCTTTATTTAGATAATGCTTATTTATAATTTTTCAAAGCCGGGACAAAAGAGTAATAAAATCAGTCCCGGCCAAACTAGATTTGACAAGAATTGTTGGGCTCAAGTGGCTAACTCATATCTCCTTATAAAATCAACCATGTGCGTCAGTAGTATGATGCTAACAAACATTGGATATGCGTTCATCAATTACCTACTTCGAACGCGTAAATCGATCGGTCGAAAACAAAAGCCGTTTCTCCGTTTCCGCTAATTATGTTTTTTTTTTCGCTTGTCATCCGTCATGCGAAATGGTTAAGTCGATCACTTGCTCTCGTCAGTTTTGTTACCGCGGAGACAAGTGAGACTCGCCGTCACTCGCTGGTCGGGGAACTCCCGAAAGGCCGGATGCAGGGCTACATCTAGAACGCTATTTTTAGCTTTCGAGTGTTTTGAAGACTAATTTTTCCTTGTATAATCCGAAGTTCTGCGCTTTATCGCATCCAAATCTGTTAATGTACACCTCTCATAGCCATGTTTAGTGAAATGGGATTCATAGTCTTTAGAAGAAATATTTACTTATAGCTGCCTATGCTTCAACATGGAGCACGTGTGTTTGTTTGTCACCAGAACTGAAGTCTCGCGGCCCGATCGCGAGAACTGTATAGCCCTATGGAGCCCTAGAGGAGTGAATCGAAGGCAGAGAATGGATGCATTGCTCATTTGTGTCGATATGAGATTCAGGCTTACGGGAGTTCAACTCCCGCATGGGTACAGTAAGTCTTCAGAGGGACAAAGTATTGTCTTGCAGATAGTATTAACCTACGTCGTCAGGACAAAGGCGGGTCAGAATAAAAGAATAAGTATTATTGTCTTCGAATTGACGACTTATTGTTTTAGGAATGATGATATATTGTCTTCGGAATGGCGATTCATTGTCTTTGGAAGGGGGAGTTATTGTCTGTGAGCTGCACTGCGCAGGTTCTATTTCCGGTTTTATTGGTGGTTTGAGGAGAAAACAAGACACGTGTTCTCAAAACGAGTGCGCATCGCGCTGGTGCCTTGCTGCAGCTGCGTGACGCGCAAGCCTTTTGGGTGCTGGGAACCGGCTGGCTGCGTGGTGTGTGCATGAAGAAGCGAGTGGGTGCGAAGTGTATTTTATTTGCTTTGGTCCAGGCAACTATAACATATTACGGCCTACTATGATTGAAGATAAGACATTGGTCTGCCCATGATGCATGTGGTCCGTTCGATGAGACTGTTGAAAGCGTTGTATTTTGAGGCAAATCACCTATGTTTACATTTCGGCGACAAACAGAACACCATTCGCCTTACTCACGGAATCGCCATATTGACGTCAAAACGAGGCGGTGCCTGCAAACACAAACTACGTGACTCATTCAGCGCGTGAAATCTAATGGGAGACACTGCTGCGGGTTCGCTACGAATTAGCTCCCGGGTGATTTCAGAAATAAAATGACCGATTTTAGGCAGATGAAAAGAGTGTGTGTGTTCTGGAGCAAGTACGTATGAAAAAGGAGGGTCTTTTGGGGCGAGTATGTGGGGGGGGGGGGGGGGCAAGGGGTATTTCCGTTCCTCGGGAACGGGCTTTTCATTTCACCGTGAACTGGGAATAACGAAAATAATTATTCGTTAACTGGGAATGAGATATTAGCCGCCCCTCGTGATCAATGATCTTGGTTAATGGTGAACTCCGCATTTCCCGAGGCATGCAACAAGGGTCAATTGACATGGAAGCCCCCCCCACCCCTATATTTCTTAACTTGCTTTCCACGTTAGCTAAGATCTGTGTGCTGTAACATATCAGTCTATAGACCTTCTATTGTTTTTGTTTCTATTATGAGTATTTTTATTGAGTATTGAATGCATCTTATGACCCGGACATTCTTTGACTGCTACCCATACGATAGATAGGCCCACCTGAAAACTTGTGCACACCACCGATGTTAAATCCCGCGTTTTACCCGGTATTGTATGATCGGAGCATGGGGAGATATTATGCTGGGTATATGGAATTATGCTGACATATTTTATCTCATGAAGGGACCAATGTGGCAATAATTGGACCCCCCACCCCCACCGCCTCTATGCACGTAGGCCTACTGATTGACTGTGCCTGTGCCGTTGCATGAACTAATCGGTCCCTTACGCCTATATGCACAAGACTAATCTTTAAACAGTGATGACCACTTTTATGTTGTTGCACGAAATGCAGCGAAAAAAATAATTGACTCCTCGGGAATTGAACACACGACCCCACTATCATGATTGAAACGCTCTACCGACTGAGCTACGCGGTCTTCGGCATTGTGCTATGCGTTTCAGTGCGTCTGCTTGTAACTCAAGCAACCAGTCCCTGCAAAGTTTGTAATAAAAACACCATTAACGTTTGATTTAATATGCCGTTAACTTTTCAATGGACAAATCAATGTATGGAGCTTAGCTCTATTCCACTAAGCAGATAAGCTCTGTTGAACTGATAGCATCCCACTCCTGGTCGGAGTCCAGCTGGAGGGGGTCACCCGTTCCGTGTGGACCTACACTTTGTTAACTAACGTTAGTTTGAACAGTAATGACCTGACCGACTTAATAGTGACCACTGACGGCAGGAGAGAAAGGCACTTGTGCCACACACCAGGGCCACACATCATATGCACTAGCCGTTCGCGCGCAAACTTGCAGGTATAGCCTCGTTCTCGCGTGGGAATCCAACATGTGAACAAGGCGAATTATCTTCGCCTGTCAGTCCATATAAGGAGCGTTTTTACGTAACCATAGATACCGCATGCAGACATGCGAGTCATGATGATGATTACGTCATTCGAGAGGGAACACCTCGCGCAGCACTGACAGTCACTCATGAAACAGCTGCATTCTGCCCTGTCTAACCTGTCTAACCCATATATTACAACAACATACTCTATAATTATATAATTCTAATATACGTAGGCAGCACGTACAGGCCGTTGATGCTATAGCATTGACGTAAAGCATAAGTATGCCTGTATCGTGAGGTCTCCCGTAGATCAGACCCCGCAGTGACGGTACAGCTCCATTGTCGATCGTCCATCGTGCATACAACTACAGAATAGATCACTGCCTGGTCAGATTTTTAACATTTTTAATTTCCCGCAGTCGAGTTAATAATAAGTTACGATCTGGCCGGTCGAATAAACGCACGGTCGTGGTTAAAACAGCGGTTAGTCGTGTCCCCCGTCAGGTCCGTCTGACGAATTCACGCCTACCGTATAACCACCGACGGGGGTTGGAGGAGAGGGGGCAGGATGGAGCAGAGGGGGTCCGGGTCGGATACTTCAGCCAATTAGAGGCCGTCGCTCCGGGAGTCCCACGGGCAGAGCCTCATTGAGTCCCCCTGGCGGCTGTGAGACACACCACAGACCCAGACCCACTGATAAGGCGGGTTGGTAATTTGTGTGTATTGGAGAGGGGTGTTGGCGGAGGGAGTGGGTCCGGAGGTGAGAGAGGTGATGGGGGAGGGAGCGTGTCTGGAGGCGAGTCGGGTGATGGGGGAGAGAGCGGGTCTGGAGGTGAGAGTGGCTTGGCAGAGGATGGAGGTGAGTTGGGGGTAGGAGGGGCGGGGTGGGGAGCATGCATGGGCGATAATAGGGAGTCTTTGGAACGAGAGGGGAGGGGGGGGGGGGGGGTACCGGTTAGTAGATTCGGGATGGGGAGATTTCTTTCACAGAAGGTTTATCGTAAGTAAACCAGGTTGCTCCCTCAACTTACTCCCTATCTCTCTAAAAAGGTAGTAGACAAGCACATGCTCGCCAAATCCCGCCCACCCCCACCCGAACTCCTCCCCCCCCCCGCCTCTCCCGGCTCTTCCGCCCTGGTGCATATCCTTCAGGGGTTCAGGCCCTCCCTTTGAAGACCGCGATTGGAGAATAGGGCGAATAGGGCCGAGAGAAGAAAAATGTCCCGACAATTGCTTGGACCACTCGAACAGCCAGACAGAGAAGGGGTAGCAAAAGGTCTCTCTTCCCCTCTCTACTTGTAGACTCACTAACTGACCTGGTAACTAGCTGACTATCAGATCAGTACACGTTAAGCCAAAGAAAAAAGGAATAAAAATCCCGGGTTAGGATCGGACGGCCAAGTGGGCGAGCCTGCTTCGTGTAGGTCGTGTGGGACGCGACCGAGGGCGCCACCGTCGTCCCATTGTTCTTGGCGCCGCCGGCGGCAGACCGTCAGACAGACCGGCGCCGGCGACACTCGAACCGCACCGCACCGCACCACAGCCAGCCAACCAGCCAGCCCACCAGTCAGCCATGGATAGACAATCACCGCTCTTCACTTTATTTTACTTACTTACCCTGTTGCTATGGGCCCCCGGCACCATGGCCAGACCCTCAGTAGTGGCGGACCAGTCTCCTCGGGGGATATCGGAGCCCGGCGTCATAGCCGCAGGAGCCGGGGCCGGGGTCGGGGCCGGAGCCGGGGCCGGCGCTCCGGGAGTTTTCTCATCACCCGAAGTCCCTCGTGCGCCCCGGGGCGAAGACGTCACCATGGACAACAACAGAGACACAGATGACGACGCTCATCAGGCCAGCAATGACGTTATCCCTGGCGGCGGCGTCAAGGCGGGAGGGTGGTACCCGCACACCCAGGCCTTGGCCATGTCCAACGCTATTGACCCCGACGGGGGTGGTTTGGACTACCACCCGCTCTTCAGAGGGTCCCCGGACGGAGGGGTGCCGCCAGACCCCGGGGTTGATCCCCTCGGGGCCACCCATCACCAAGACACCGGCCCCGTGGCCCCACAGTACATGGTGGACCTCTACAACAAGTTCTCCAACGACCGCTATTCACACCCAATGGCCAATATCGTACGCAGCTTCATGAATATTAATGAAGGTCAGTATTATCATATTCTGTATCGTCACCATAATGGTTCATCCCCCTTTATTGTCAGCAATCGCAATTACTCTTACGTCAGGGTTTCTTGCACTATTCTTGTGGACGTGGAACTAGCTTGTTACTAATACCCAGCATGTTATAATAAAAGAGGACGAAGTCGACCGGTTGACAAGGTTTTCATGAAAACATTCTTCTTCACTTTAAAGTAAGCAGGTGCATCATGAAAACATTCTTCTTCACTTTAAAGTAAGCAGGTGCATCATGAAAACATTCTTCTTCACTTTAAAGTAAGCAGGTGCATCATGAGTATCTTGGTAAGCTTGAGTCCATCCTATGTACTGAGGCGCGCAAGGGGATCAGGTTTATAATGCATTTTTTGTTTTTAATTTAAACATCATTTATTTAATGAGGTTCTCCTAGTTTACGCAATGGGACGATGATGGACCATTGCACTGTTCAGTTTTGTTCCATATCCTCTACTTCTACGAAGGCCCTCAATCCGTCTAACAAATAAATCATGGAAGGGCAGGTTCTGGGATGACGGACAAAAATGGCTTGTATATCCACGGGCGTATCTCGATTTGAGCCGAAAGATATCATATTCTGTTCTTTTTCATTGGTATTTACTGGGTCGACGTCTGTTGAATTGGTTCATGAGATCATCGCTTAAAAGAATGTGATTATACAATCTATGGATCTAAACAGCGGCTCTCTCACTCCCTGTTCAAATAAACCCTATTTGCAAGATTAATTACAAAAACTGAAGAAATCGTACTTAGCAGTAGCTGAGGGGGTTTGGGTTGATTCAACACTGATGGTTGGTATCCCATAAGGTGGTTGATTTTGACAATTATATATATGAACAACGAACGGGCTACGTGAACAAAGTGGTTGATTGACATTGATATATATGAACAGTGAATGGGTTACGTGAACAAAGTGGCTGCTGAAAATGATACATAAATTAACAGTTATATGCTATGCCGTGTTTTACGGCATAGGCGATCCGCTTTAACTCACACTTCCGGTTCCGTTACACAGGCCAAGGGCGTGTCTTCGTCACTAACAAGCGAGCGTCTCGCAGACATTGAGTTTTTATTTCCCGATAGCAACAGCTTATGTATCGCAGCCGTTAGAGGTTTTTCCTGCATTTATTTCTTTCTTTTCTCTGGTACTCTTCTTAAGTTAAGTCAGAATTAGCGACTATTTAGCACCGCCGGAAGCGGCAGCAAAATTAAGTCGAGGTTATTTATTTGCGGTGAAATGAATCTCTCGCCTTCATCAGTTAGTGTTTTGCTACGCTGCGTGTTTGACATCGCATTGGTTTTAGGTTGTGCAGACAAGGAGGCTCGAGTCCGCGTGCTAATTTGGCGCCTTGTTTCTCACTCTGCGTTCACCAGTTAACTACGTGTCCGAGCGAGCAGCCATTGAACGCGTGCGTGGTATACCCAGACGGCAAGTGGGAATGATGGGGCGGGTGGGGGGGGGGGGGTGCAAGGGGAGAGGGGTCACCTCTAAACGGCCTCAGATCGGGGCGGGATCCCCATTAATGCACACCCCGCCTCTTCGAAAACCAAAGTCCTGAATGCGCCCCTGAATTTTCTGGACCACAGCGAATGCGCTAAATTTATCCATGGTGGCCGACAGGGAGTTAAAGAGCGCGATCAGCATTCAACATATAATGGGAGGATATTTTCTTATCTGCTGGTTTAAAAGGTATGCAAATTTTGACAATCTCGGGTAGGCCTATAACCTATATCTTTCTGAGGGATCTTCAAAGCAAATGCTGCAGTTCCGTTAAGTGTCGATGTATATATCATGCCTGACCCGGACTCTTTAGACCGCAATGCCGCAGAGCTGATCCATTCCAGAAATATCAAGATCCCCCTTCAAATAATAGTTCAATGTTTTAATCACGTAAGATGATGCTAGATGTTCCCATTGTGCCAACAATTCCAACAATCACTTATCTAATAAATCCAGCAATATTTCAATGTCTTCATCCGAATCCACAATACTATGGATGAGAAATATTACGATTTTCACTGCACAATGCGAAGTAAGCTGCAAGTTTGATGACATTTCCCGGGACATTTAGACCCATTTAGTTGCAAGTTTCCATCGGTGCGTTAGACAATTGCTAAAGATTATAATAAACAAGTATGTATCGTGTATCCAGCTATGCATGCATATGTAGTGTAGTATACCAGCGAACCGCTACAATGGATGTGTACAGTATCAATTCGTTAATGCCAACACAATATCCGCATTGTTTAATACGCTACATATTTATAGATATAACCGATATATTTGTTTATTACGAAGTGCAGCAAATGATCAACGCATTTACGGCCGCGATCCGCTGAATAATCAGATATCCTTCTCAGCAACAACATATGATACGGGGACCAACGAGGCGACCAGTAATATTTCATGATAGCGAGACGGTGACTGGGGTAGGGGAGTGGGTGTGTGGGAGCTACATAGAGGTCAGATTCAGATTCAGATTCAGTGACGTTTATTCAACCAAAAAGAAAAACAATAATAATGCGATCATACGTTGGTACAGCTTATCGGTTAGGAGACCCAGGCTAAGACATGTTGTCGCTGCCGCCTGGGCCACCCACTTCCTCCGCCAGGGGTTGCACCCCTCCCCCTCCATCCCCTCCCCCTCTCTTGCCTATTGTACTGACGTCGGCCCCCGTGTCTTCCTATCAATAACACGTCCGAGAACCGAGGAAACAGGTCTCTATTATTAGGGGCGGTCTGGCTATAAGTGTGGCTAATCCAACTCTATATCGAACTTATGCCATGCAACAATTCGCCAAATGCGCAAGAAGCGAATTCCTGGAATAGCTGGATTAACGGGTGGGGCGGACCAGATTGAGTGGCTGTTTTGGGGTCCCGGGTGGGTATTCATAGATCTTTACTTCCTATGGATGGCTCGGTGGGCGAATCAGAGTGGTGGTGAATGAGTTCGTTTTCTGACGTAGTTAGCTCCGATGTATGGTTCCATTATCAATCCACGCCGGCGACATGACGTTATGAGATCTAGAGTAGGCCTATAGTTTTCTTTTCCGCGTTCTGGAGACACATTCGCTAAGAGGAATTCCTTCTTCGGAGGGGGATGGGGGTGCCAAAGGGCGGAGGCGGGGGGGGGGGTAGGTGACGCTGAGTGTCCAAGACTACGGATCAGTACCAATTCGAGGCCACCAAGTGCAGCAGTGGCAGCTATCCCAGACCGGACCCGGGCATGGTGAGAGGGGTAGGGTTAGGTGGTGGCTCGGGGGTGGGCGGTACCGATAAGCTGTCAATAGGGTTAGGGGCACTGGCAGCCCTCGATAAGAAACTAGAAAAATAGACCATGAATCAGCGACGTAGTATAAATAAATAGTTTTCGCGCGTACAACAGGCTGCGCTGCACGATGACAGCTAGTTTAGCCGCTAAACGAACACCAAAGCAATAAACAGGATATGGAAATGGCTGGGCGACTGCCAAGTAGCCGACACGTGAATGCAAGGACATAAAGGCATCGATAACAGTTATAGGTTACAACATATTGATGTTCAGTCTCAATGCCATGTCACGTCGTTATTCTCATTAAGCACTTTGGGCAAGTTACATAATTGCTTACATTTAACCTTGCCTGGGCGCTCACTCCGAGTTGTGTCCGAGTTAAGGGGGCGGGGCGGGGCGGGGGGGGGGGGGGGGGGTAGCAGGTGGCAGATGATGCGCAAAGCCAATCTTCAAACGATAATCTGGATAGGATAGAGCCCCACTGGCTCACAAGTTGTAGAAGAATTGCGCCGTTTAGGCCTTAGGCCAGAGTACATGTATGTGTACAACAATAAATGAACAATATAAGAACCGACTTACATATTACATGTTACAGTGCAACTTGAACGCCTGATAAATGAATGCCGCGACATTTCTGACAATCGTAGTATTTCTATTTTTAATAAGTTGCTCACCGTCAAATTTAGACAGGTTGCGAGAACTGAGATAGTGGGATCAGATATTCGCATATAGAGGACACGTAGTTAACAAATGATTTTCATCTTGCATCGTCGTTCTCTTGGTTCCTTTCCCCTTAAAAGTTCGATTGCCAGTTGATTACACGTTGTCCGTACACCCATCGCCAGATCCCATCGGTTCTATTTACGACCTTGACAGCCTCTTAGTTAAAGAGCTGTTCAACGTACCTTTCATTTCCGACCTTGGGTCTGCTATAGCATATATGTGCACATATATGGCTCATTCACTTCTTGCCCCCCCCCCCCCGCCACTCCCCCCCCCCCTGTCTCATTTAACCTCGACCCCACTGCGCAATTGTTGTCTCAATGGTATAGATACAATTATTTCCCTTGCACGTTTCATATTCATCAATAATCGATAATGCCGATCAAATGATGCTTAAGTTTTCTTCGATTATTTTTAGAAATATCCAGAAATATGTGTTATCAGCAACTTCCGGGAGTTGAGGCAATTAACAGCAACCTGGAGAAGGACCAGTGCCGCCGCGTCCCCCCCCCCACCCGCTTCCGCCGCCTATGCACTGTAATCTCGAAATTCAAGCCCCACCGGGGGCGGATCTAGGGGGGCCTGGTTACGGGGGTTGCACCCCCCCCCCCCTCCTTGGGAACCTGAACATACACTGTGAAAGTCGGCTTCTCCGAGCACCGCCCTTCCCCGCCACCCCCCCTTCCCCGGTCGCAAGTTTTTCAGAGAGCCCCCCAAGCCCCGGTCGCATATTTTCAGCGAGCAACCCCCCCTTGGCAAATTCCTAGATCCGCCCCTGCCCTCCCACCCCCTAGAGTCTGGATTCGCCCCTGCTTAGTATGCCATGTAATCGCCAAATTCAAGCCTCCCCACCCTCTAAAGTCTGGATGTAATATTGCTACATCAATTAAACCATCTTCATGGAAACAATGAAACGTAGTTTCAGCCTAATAGACGAGATTTGTTGTGCACATATTGATTTTAATAGGATGTCACCATCGAACTAACTATACGTATAACGGACTACCAGAAAATTACAAAATGATCCCACATATATACATATCTACTAGCCGCCCCGTATATTTTTGCTCGTTATTACTGCAGATACCAGTGAACCGGCCGAGTCATTCGGCAACAAGACCCGGATCCACCGTCTGGTGTTCAACATGACGAGCATGTCACGTGACGAGGAGCTCTACCTGGCCGAGCTCCGTCTCTACACGCTTGTAGAGGCCGACCGCAACCAGTACCTGGGCATCAACCGGCGAGTGTCCGTCTACCAGCTCATCCAGCCAGATCCCGACGTCATGGGCAACGAGGTTCCGGACGTGCCGGAAGGCGCGAACGGGGGCCTGCGGCTGGTGTCCTCCAAGGAGATCTACGGGCGCTACAGCGGCTGGGAGACGTTCGTGGTCAGCGAGGCGGTCGTGTCCTGGATTGAACAATCCACGGCCTCCAGCTCCCAGGTTCTGGAAGTGCGTATCGACAGCGTCAGGGCGGATGACGGAGGCGTCGACGGTGTCGGCGGCGGTGTCGACATCGACATCAAGACGCAGCCGCACGACGAGAACGAACCGCTTCTGGTCGTCTTCTCCAACGACTTGAAGAAGAGGAAGCTGGAGACCAAAGAGCTGCACGAGATTATCCACCACGAGCTGGACTCTCTTCTCGAGGGCGAGGAGGATCTGCCGGAGTACAACGAGATCGGCGATTACGAGGAGGGGGATTACTACAGCTACGATGCTTACGACGACTATGACCTCGGCAACCGAATCCAGAAGAGAGACGTATCCCGGCGACGACATGCAGACGACACAACGAACGGCGATCCCGACGACGATAACGAATTATTGAATCCAAGTCGTTCGCCGTACGATCTATCATCCTGGTCACGCCACCAAAATGCCACCAGACGGCAGTTGTTGGAAGCGTTGTATCGAAGAATTCTGGATGTCAGTCCCGACGCCGCGCAAATAATTCAACAGCATCTCGATGAGAACGAGGCCGAATTATCACGTGACAGCACCAGTGACAAACCGGGCAAAAGGACAAAGCGCTCTAAGAACAGATCTAAGAGCAGAAGAACGCGCAATAAAAGCAAAAGGATATGCAAACGGAAACGGATGTATGTCGACTTCGAGGATATTAACTGGCACACGTGGGTCATAGCGCCGAAAGGATATCACGTAAGTGTCCGGTATCTGCAGTTTAAAACTAGTTCTCCTTTTGCCCTTCACGTCCGGCTATAAGGGGAGTGAAGTGACATCAGATTTGCTACATGCCTAGCGTAGGAATATAGTAAACACCTCCCACCGTCTGGCTTGTGTCAGAACCTATTGTTTTTCGTTTCGGCGATTCGTTTTCCGCTTGCTATCTGCGTGAGTAAGTGGGTGGTTTCTGGCGACGACTTACCCTTCCTCGTTTTAGTTTTAGACCCGTGGTACCTTTTCCTGAGGAAGAAGGCTTGGGCAACGATTTCCTTATCACGTGACTTTGGCCTGTCTTGTCAATCGCCGCTCTGAGCCTTGTAACACAAGTCAGCAACACGTCTCTGTTGTACCGTCAGTGAAAGATACAAGCCAGAGTGAAACGAACCACGTGGGAGAGGAGACGGGAGGGGTGGTGGTGGTGGGGGGGGGGGGAGGGCGTAATGGAATCAACATGGCCACGTGAACTAACACAGCAACTGTAGGTTGTCCATAGTAGATGGGTGGGAGGGAGGCAGGGGGGCAGGGAGGGACTCTCAAAGCCGGTGTTATCCGCCAGGGGTCACTCCCCGAGATAGTCATCAACTTTCGCGGCCACGTTATCTGACCTCCCGTGTCTTAGAAACTCCCTGAAAGGAAGCCGAAAACTGTCTCAGTGAAGCAACTAACAGAATGACCGTATGTTTATCTTCCCAGGCTATGTAGTCTAGATTAATACAGGTCATAACGTGTAGTAGCGATTGTTCCTTGTCTTGTGCCGTAGTAAATGTACCCTGTTACCGTCAGCAGGAAAATTATGCGTTATGAAGATGAGGCTCATAATAGTGAAGCAAACACACACTATGCACATGTAAAAACACCTCATTACTTGTTGGTCTATGCGGGTGGTTGGTCTATGCAGGTGGTTGGTTTATGCAGGTGGCTGGTCTATACAGGTGGTCGGTCTATACATGTGGTTATATTAAATATAACAAATCTACCACTGTCTCTCATTCTCGGTCTCTGTGTAACACCCTCTCTCTCTCTCTCTCTCTCCCGCTTTCCCCGGTCGTAGGCCCACCAGTGCGGGGGCCGGTGCTACGCCCCGCTGAGCGACCACCTGACCCCGACCAAGCACGCCATCATTCAGACGTTACTCCACCACATGGAGCCCCATAAGACGCCCCGAGCCTGCTGCGTACCCACCAAACTGGACCCCATCTCCATCCTCTACATCGACGAGCGCAACGTCGTCACCTACAAGTACAGATACGAGGGCATGGTCGTCGCCGAGTGTGGCTGCAGATGAGCCATGGCGTGGGGGACAATGCCCGGCTTGGCTCAGCTTGCATGTTATGCATTGGTCCGCTTGGTGGTACCATTTTTTTTTTTTTTTGTTTATTTGGGGGGGGGGGGCTTACTGGCCCGTGGCATGTATCACGGAGAAAAGAAGAAATGCGATAGGTCCACAGCACCTGGGAAGGATCTGGGAATATGTCGTTAGATCTATCGTTAGATCCGCAGATCCTGAAGGATCTGGTTATATATCGTTAGATCTATCGTTAGATCCCCAGCACCTGAAGGACCTGGGAAGCTATCGTTATAGAGCCCGTTCTCTAACTTAATCTACAGCGTTCTCCATCTAAGGACTTTATTCATAGACCGACTGAGAGTACGAATCTACTGACAGGAATACACCGACTAACAGAAGATTCGTAGATTCGAATTGAGCCATGTTTTGATGAATAGTATGCCAGTGACAAAATAGCATTTTTTACAATTATTGGTAAGCGCCATATGAATTAGAACAAATTTCGTAATACATCGCAAAGCTTCGGTTAATCTGGGTAGCCTTAATTTGAGCTTTAACGTAACTAACAGTCGGGTTTATGTGTAATGGTTCTTTGTAAAGAAGAAGTGTCTTCTGTGTCAGTTAGCACCCAGGTATTTCCTATTGGGACATATACATAAATTGCATGCGCTATATTTTCGTTGTTGTTTCGCGCTCGGCCAATGCGATTATTTATAAATAAAACTGATATGTGTATGACATTATTTAAAAGACATGGCAATACATCTTTTAAAGAACCCCGAATTATTTCGAGAAAGTCCGGCATATGAGGTCGGTTCTGTGATTATTCTGTTGTAATGTTACAGCTTGTGCAGGTTGGTATTCCCGAGCTACGCACACTTAACCAATGTTCGATATGTGCCTTGATACTAGAAAAAGCATTTTGATGAAGAAATGGCTCGCTTTGACAAATATATTGTTGTATGGCTGAGTGGGTTAAGGAAGTGCAGGAGGGGTATAGTCATGACATGACAGATTCGTATTTAACTTTATATTGAGATATATCGGATGAATTGTCTGCGGAACATTGTCGTGTTGGCTCTATATATGGAGTCGTTGGGTGTTAATATTTGGTTGTGGCGGAGATTATTGGACAGGTCTATGGTCATTATCTACATGATGCGGCCATGAGGTTGTGACGAGCTTTTATTGACAGCCTTATATATATCAACTAGACAGCATACATGTATAATCACATCACCATTAATTACTACCATTGGTCACTATTGCCCCTAGGAACACCATTAGCGTCATTATTGTTTGCATCGTCATTGTTACCATCAGTATTATCACCATTATTGTTCCACCAGCATTGTTGCAATCATTAATATCGCAATTAGCGTCATTATTGTTTCCACCATCATTATTATGACTATTAGCGTCATTATTGTTTCCATCATTATCTTCATCAACGTCATTATTGTTTCCATCATCATTGTTACCATCATTATTATCATCATGAACGTCATCATTGTTTACATCGTCGTTGTTTACATCATTATTATCACCATTAGAGCCAGTATTACCATCACTGACATTAGTCTAATTATTGCCATCCCTTTTCATTAGTCATCTCATTAGTTTCGTCTTACATGATCCAGATCGCGTAACATGATAGTAAGAGGCTTAATTGTTTATTATTTATTGATATCGGCATGGCTCCACGTCCTCATTGTCAATCATTGTCATTTGCTATTGGCTTGGTTTCACACTTGCATCGACTCATCACGCCATTGGTGTCTGCTCTTTGGGTTTCTTTACTTCTTTTTGTTATCCTCAACTGTTCGGTAGTGATCCCTGTTGTGACCCACGGAACCTTCTGAATCCTCTAAGTACTGAGTGACAACGCCTTGAAGTTTCTGCATCCGCTCTCACCCTTAGCGCATTGCTTAACATTTAAGCCAGCTTTGACACTTACATTCTTTAGTTTCTTTACCTATTTTTACTGTTCAAAGCTTTATTTTGTTTTTCCCAACTGTTCAGAATGTTAACGCCTCTGTTTTATTACCTTCGCTGATGGTTTGCGCCTCTCGTTTTCTCTACCTGTTCTCAATCCTAATGATATTATTTCTTTATCTAGTCTGACTCTTTGTCTTCTCTACCTTTAACTGTTCTGACGCCTACAACCTTTTATTTTCTTAACCTTTTCTGTTTCTTAACGTTTTTTTTTGTCTTTACTTGATCTGGCGTTTGAATGTCTTTTTCTGACTCTTGCAGTTCTTTGTCTGGCTACTTGTCCTGATTCAGAATGCCGTTGGAATCCGCACCTAAAGTACGATTGCTAAGTTGCAAAATGAGAACAATGCGAAGGTTGTGCAACAAGAGGCAAAAGACTGTCCTTGGGTTGATACCACAATGTTATCCATGACATAACTAAGGAAGAGTGTTGTTACTTGTGTCGGCCATTGGCCAGGCCGTGCATACCAGGCCGCGATGCCCTGCAAGCGTTATCAATTCTAATATATGTAAATGTTAAATTTGTCCATAAAACTGGCATCAGCATCTGCGACGTGCTTCAATAAAATGCACTTGATCAGTGGCAAAATTTATTATTCCTTATTCCTTATTATTCCATGCCAAAAGGCAGGAACGACATGCGTGTTACCCACGGTAATTACCACCAATTACTGGCCGTGTTATAAACAACAGTGTGTGTTGAGGGGTCAGCAGCTGTATTTGTTTCAAATAAAGACGCTAATTTAATGACGTATATTCTTCTCATATGAGAGCTCTGTACTTCGAAACCCAATACTTAAGTTTTTTTGCACACAGTCTTTCCGAGTATGTTTGTTATGGCAGCTTGATAATTAACGCACTGGACATTTTTATTCCAAAACTGGTTTTATGTAGCAATGGTGATAGCCCGTGACAGTGATTGATTTGACCTCTTGACCCCGGCATTGTTAAGCATTGCATGCCTCCTTAAACACACGAATCGATACCGTTTCTTTTCTGCGATGGTATTGTGCTAAGAGGATATAAATATATATATATCTCAAATTGCCGTCAGAAATACCCCAAGTGAATGGCATACGCAAAGGGTTTTTCTGAAACGACCATGCAACGTTAATGTGAATATGTATATTATGGTGCCGATTCGCCGTAAAAGCGTGGGAAAGCGGAAGTCTGTTTAGTCTCACCCTGGCCTTGGCGTTCATGAACTGTCCGCACCCAGACTGAGATGGAATTTTATATCTTTATTGTTCAGTTGCATTGTCCAGGTCGGACAGCTCGGCTCGGCTCAACCGGTTTTCTGTTATTCACTTCATGTTGAGCCGACATTGCTGATTGCAGCGCCATGTGGGACACGCCCATTGGTTCTTGACCTTGACCTTGTCAAAGGTCAAGGACTAAATAAAATTAGATACGACATATTTCATGTTGTTGGTGGTGTGTTTTTGCTCCTGCGTGGTGTGCGAATGATGGGCGATAAGGCGGCTTATACACAGACGCACCAGACTGAGTAGATCACAGAAAAGAAAAGCAGAGATGACGGGTGATTTTGATTATTGCTCTCAATATCATCAAGGTATCGAGCAATGGCGAAAGGAAGTCAAGCCAAAGGACAATCTCCAGAAGGGGGCGTTGCGAACACGTGAATCTTTAGTACGGGGGTCCTTTACCCAATAAAGACAGAGGTGGGCCGTGGTAAGATGCAGATAGCGCGCCAGTCGGGCTGAATGTGTTCGGTGATCGGTACTACCACCCTGCTTAAGCACCCTCCCCCCCTCCCCCTCCAGCGCGCCACCTGCCCCGGGAGGGGTGGATGGATGGGGGGGGGGGGCTGAGGTTGAGTGTTGTGTGTGTGTGTATGTTGCCGGTTGCTTCTGCTGTTGTCGGTGCTGTTACCCACTGTCTCAGCGGTGAGAAGCAGCAGGTCTTTTGTCAGATAACCACGCCGAGGACATTGTTCCCGAGTCGCTTGTCAGCCGCCGTTAACAGGTATTGGTGATACGCGCCATAAACGTCGCCCATAAAGCCAGTGTTATCGCCGATGTGCCGTGTCTGCTGGGAAGGGGGTCCTTCGCCCCGTCCAGGAACTAAACCCTTGGGTCTGTCTGTCCAACCTATAGGGTAAGTATATGTCGGGGGTGGGGGGCGGAAGGGGGTGTGTGGCGAAGTGCGGGGGGGGGGGGCGGTGGCGAAGTGGGAGGCTGTTGAATGCAGCTAACAAGTGGTAAGTGAGGCGGGGGTGGGAACGAGGCGGGGTGGACACATTTCAAGGGTGAGAGCGGGGGGATGGAGAGGGGGGTGGGGCGCGCAGCTGAGGTGAATGTGAGGGGGCAGAGCGTGGGCCTTTGAATGTGTGCCAATCGGTCCCGGGGTCCCTGGTTCCTTGGCTGCGACTGCCGGTCGTGATAGGACCAAGACATACTGCCCATTGAGGTGGGCAACTGGCGCTTGACATCTCACAGGCGCCTAGCTACCTGCCACTAAGGGCGATCCTGGCTACAACGACCTATACGACCCCCCCCCCCCTCCCTCACTTAAACTGCTTGAAATCGCCATTTCGCAAAGAAAATTAACAGACCAGAAACTGATAATGTGATGAAACAACGATCACAGATAAGTGTTACTTAATTCATTGTGCAAAACTGCGTGTAATTCTACGCCATTCGCCAGTTTGTTGAACTGCTTTCGCACTCTGGCAACTGTCAAGACCTAATTTGCAAATGACAAAGGACAAAAAAATGTGGGGTGGGGGGCTGCAGGCAGACGTGTGTCACGAACCAAGGTATCTTCGATCTCTCTGGACCAGGCACTGCTCACTTTAATTTTGTTTGCAAAATCGAAGGATAAAATTTATGTGTTTTTTTCTAATTTCTTCTGCACTGATGAAATTAATGAATAACATTGGGATAATTATTATGCATAGTCTAAGAGTGACACAAAAATAATGCTATTGGCAATTGATATGCCAACAACCAATTGTCAATTATCAATAGACTGATTACACAGGCGGAAAAGGCTGGTAAAAGTAGTTTGCTTAGAATCTTGCACAAAAAAAGTTATCTATTTCTGCAATCTTTCAGTACAGGTTTTCTCCAATTTATATGAATAAAGTTATCAAGGCCAATTTACTTTAGGTCACCATCACTGGTATCTGCACAATCACAAACATTAACAAAATTCAATTAAAGATCTTTTACAAGAAAACTAAAATTATCACAAAATAATTTTGTTCCCAATAAGTTACTGTCGACTGAAAATCAGCCTTTTCTAATGTGGAAATACCAATGCACATTGCATTTATATATATATAATGGCAGTTAATGGATGCTGATCACTTGTAGTAAAATGATTTTCACAGACACTTAGCATAGTTAGAGTAGTTGTCATATCAAGCTCAGCCAATTACCATATGGTTTACACATACTCAAGGTTTCATCGTTTAATCTAATTTAGTCTAATTTGGTTCAAGTTGAATATTATCTTGATGGTTCAATTATGGGGCATTATGATATAATGTAACTATTTAGCGAAAATACAGTTATGAATTCCATATTGTTAATATATGAAGTATATCACACAATCTGCTATTGACCATTTGTAGTTTTTGCATGCCAATTTTGTTTTATTAATGATCACAGGAGCATACTCAGTATTTCATCACTTAATTAACTATCACTTCAATCTGTGTTGTTATTTGAACTAAACATACAGGCTTACATTTTCATTTGCTTTTACATGCAGTTTAGTTGTAAATGGTCCCTCTGTACTCGTTATCGATACACATGTGAAATGCAATCAGATTTTGTATTCGTCCTTGGCAAACATGTCTCGATAGTAATAAAGTGGAAAAATCGCCAGCAAACGTTATTTGTAGGCTACTTTGCGCTGCACCCACAAATGAACAGAATGAACATCAGTGTGGCTAATCCGCCATGGACCCGAGTGATAATATATATATATATACTGGTCATAAACCATGTAAGGGGCATCCCTGGTGTAGTCGTTAGCGCAATAGATCAAGTAATTGGTACTAGTTTCGAATCCTAGGCTGGGGCATGTTTCATCGGTTCATCCTTCACCGCGGGGCCGGCGCGACAGCTCAGTGGGCTAGAGCGCTCGAGTGCTATGGTCACCTGCGAGCCTAACGGCACGTGGGTCGGTGGTTCGAGCCCTGCTGTGGCCATGTCTGTGTGGTCGCAGGATAAAGATCCCATGTCTTTCTTCGTAAAGAATATGGGGTTACCCCCGGGGACATGGTTCCACTCTCCCTTCCTTCTCCCATTGACGCGATATGACCAAACGTGGTTTTAAGCGTCCTGAATAACCAACCAACCATCCTTCACCACCGCCTCGTGGCGTTCCCGTTGTGTGTGCACAAAATCGGCCTTAAATACCAATTTATTTGATTTCACAAACGACGTTCAGTGTGAACCACGCCATGGCCTGGCGTATGCACATTAACCTGAATACCATCAACATTGGCGTTTTCAAGAGATGTAAAGTGAAAGTAAGTGAATAATATGTTACGAGCTCGTAGCGTAGTGAAACACTTATCTCACCTTTAAACAAGGCCGCAGGCACGGTGGCAAGATAGACCAAACATAATTTGGCCTCTCATATGTATGAATATACGATGAATTTCGTAAAAAAAGCCAAACATACTTTGACCTTCAAATTTAGATTAAGCGAAAAAAAAGGACCATGAAGAAATTCTTCGGCATATTTTGTATTTATTTCAAGTGCAATTATGAAATGCGGTTAGAGGAAATTGTAAAAATAGCCAAAACACAAGTTAAACAAACCACTGACAGAACGGGCTGAAGGAACCGTTGACACAGGCATACTGAGGCAAACTGAACAAATCGTTAACATTTAGATTCAAGATTTCGTTATTGACAGACACTGGTTTACTTCTTTGATTGTCAACAATGCAAAGATGTTTACTTCTCTGATTGTCAGTTTGCAATCATACCTCGCAATTCCAACGTTGGCAGCAAATAGCGTTTCTTTGTTTATTTTTACATATTATAGTGACGCCGATGATTGAAGCCGAAAGAAAGTTGCATTTCTGTTATACATATAAGCTGTGTTTCCTTAATTGAAACAGGGTGCCAACATGTAAACGCACACACATATATTGATGTGTTATACATTATTCACTGGGTACGAAGAACATGTTTGCTTATACGAGTTAAAAAAAAACTTAAGCACCTTCAAGACAAACGACTTATGATTCTCGGCTATATGGCGAACCTGCCATCTTGCGCCAGCGAAGGCAGACGCGGCCACGGGACCCTTATTAACGATATGGGAACGCAAAAATCAGCGCGCTCATCAACACTCCACAAGAAGTCATACGTTTCCCTCCAGATCCTCACATAAATTGTGAGCACTTCACCAGTTCACTTGAACCTACCCTAACTACAACAGACGACCCTCCACCAAAATTATAACTCCTCCCCCGCCTCGACCCTCCGTCCGTCATTGACCGCCCCAGACTCACGTAGGCTATATGCGATACGTTTGGTCTTTTCTCGCATTGGCATGTTTGTTCACCTCATCCCCACCCCCACCCCCATACCCACGGCCACACCCACCTCTCGTTCGATCCCTCTTAAAATTATTCCGGCATTTAATCAAATCCCAATACTGCGGTCTGGAGCTCTGGCCACTGAGAACCGTGGACATCCTCCTCCGCCCACTGTTAAAACGGTGTCTGGAGAGGCGGGGAAAGACGAGCATGGCCATCTGGTCCCCTAATATCGCTCAGTGCGCATTGCTCTCCACCTTTCCCGATGGTTTATTCCTCTCGATAAACACGACGGCTTTGATATGGAGAGGCCCTTCGACATACCGCTCCCCCCAAGAGTATTATTGAGAACACAAAAATATGACCAATGAAAAGGAGAACAGAAACAGTTTCATTGAGCTCAGAAAAAGAAACCCCCAGATAGGCGGTTACGTAGTGACATTGTTGACGTCTATCGTGTGAAATAAACGCCGAAATGGTTTTCGGGAGCAAACAAAGAACGTCTGCACCAGTAATACAATTCATCATGAGGACTATGGCTGGTGTAAGAGGACTTTTTGTAATCATGTTTTTCATAATCGTGTCTCAGTTATCACAATGTCGTTGTTTAGACAACACTTAGGAGGCGGCAGCGGTAGTTATCATTATGCGATATCAGGAGCTCTGGGCCTGCGGTGACGTCGTAAGGAGAGGTGTACCGGAAACTAGATGGGAAGGGATAGAATTTAGAGAGAGATTAAAGGCATGGCGGATCCAGCTATATGCGTGTCCTCGGCTAAAGGACATCTGCGCCAGCCGCCTGGCCGCTTTCAATCAAGATGGCTGCTTTGAAAAAAATACGCTCGCTAGCACACGACATGAATTGCGATAGAAGTAAAAATGATCTTTCGAAAGGGTTGTTTGGCATCAATCTTGCATAATCTGTGTTACAGCTTTGTTACATTGCGAGAAGCTGACAGGTCAGGAGCCTGGCGAACGGTACGGGGGTGAGGTGGAGAGGGGTGGGAGACAAGGGGGTGGGGTACAGGGGGGCTAGGGTACGGGGAGAATAGGTTGATAGTGGCAGGGGTATAGTCTCAGGTGCTCAAGAGGCGGAGCTACTTAGGCGGTAGGAGGTAGGGAGAGGGGGATTGCATGACTAGGAAACGTGTTCTAAGACCGGTTTTAATTGTGAGGCGCAACCCACCGAGGTTACTGGTACAAGCAGAGGTCGAATCTGTGTATATATAGGGGTAAGTTAGCTAAGACATTCAATGAGGACATAGGTCTACACCAGTCCTGGGGATCGGTTAGGGTAAGACACTCAATGACAACATAGGTCTAAACCAGCCCTGGGGACGGGTTAGAGTAAGACACTCAATGCAGACATAGGTCTAAACCAGTCTTGGGGACGGGTTGGGTAAGACACTCAATGAGGATATAGGTCTACACCAGTCCTGGGGACGGGTTAGGGTAAGACACTCAATGAGGATATAGGTCTATACCAGTCCTTGGGACGGGTTAGGGTAAGACATTCAATGAGGACATAAGTCTACACCAGTCCTGGGGACGGGTGAGAGTAAGAAACTCAATGAGGATATAGGTCTAAACCAGCCCTGAGGACGGATTAGGGCAAGAAACTCAATTAGGACATAGGTCTATACCAGCTCTGGGGACGGGTTAGAGTAAGACACTCAATGAGGACATAGGTCTACACCAGCCCGGGGTACGGGTTAGAGTAAGACACCCAATGAGGACATAGGTCTACACCAGTCCTGGGGACGGGTTAGGGTAAGACACTTAACGAGGACATATGTCTACACCAGCCCTGGGGACGGCTTAGGGTAAGACACTCAATGAGGACATAGGTCTACACCAGTCCTGGGGACGGGTTAGGGCAAGACACTTATCGAGGACATAGGTCTACACCAGTCCTGGGGACGGGTTAGAGTAAGACACTCAATGAGGACATATGTCTACACCAGCCCTGGGGACGGCTTAGGGTAAGACACTCAATGAGGACATAGGTCTACACCAGTCCTGGGTACGGGTTAGAGTAAGACACTCAATGATGACATAGATCTATACCAGTCCTGGGGACGGGTTAGGGTGAGACACTCAATGAGGACATAGGTCTACACCAGTCCTGGGGACGGGTTAGGGTAAGACACTCAATGAGGACATAGGTCTACACCAGTCCTGGGGACGGGTTAGGGTAAGACACTCAATGAGGACATAGGTCTACACCAGTCCTGGGGACGGGTGAGGGTAAGACACTTAATGAGGACATATGTCTACACCAGCCCTGGGGACGGCTTAGGGTAAGACACTCAATGAGGACATAGGTCTACACCAGTCCTGGGGACGGGTTAGGGCAAGACACTTATCGAGGACATAGGTCTACACCAGTCCTGGGGACGGGTTAGAGTAAGACACTCAATGAGGACATATGTCTACACCAGCCCTGGGGACGGCTTAGGGTAAGACACTCAATGAGGACATAGGTCTACACCAGTCCTGGGTACGGGTTAGAGTAAGACACTCAATGATGACATAGATCTATACCAGTCCTGGGGACGGGTTAGGGTGAGACACTCAATGAGGACATAGGTCTACACCAGTCCTGGGGACGGGTTAGGGTAAGACACTTAACGAGGACATATGTCTACACCAGCCCTGGGGACGGCTTAGGGTAAGACACTCAATGAGGACATAGGTCTACACCAGTCCTGGGGACGGGTTAGGGCAAGACACTTATCGAGGACATAGGTCTACACCAGTCCTGGGGACGGGTTAGAGTAAGACACTCAATGAGGACATATGTCTACACCAGCCCTGGGGACGGCTTAGGGTAAGACACTCAATGAGGACATAGGTCTACACCAGTCCTGGGTACGGGTTAGAGTAAGACACTCAATGATGACATAGATCTATACCAGTCCTGGGGACGGGTTAGGGTGAGACACTCAATGAGGACATAGGTCTACACCAGTCCTGGGGACGGGTTAGGGTAAGACACTCAATGAGGACATAGGTCTACACCAGTCCTGGGGACGGGTTAGGGTAAGACACTCAATGAGGACATAGGTCTACACCAGTCCTGGGGACGGGTGAGGGTAAGACACTTAATGAGGACATATGTCTACACCAGCCCTGGGGACGGCTTAGGGTAAGACACTCAATGAGGACATAGGTCTACACCAGTCCTGGGGACGGGTTAGGGCAAGACACTTATCGAGGACATAGGTCTACACCAGTCCTGGGGACGGGTTAGAGTAAGACACTCAATGAGGACATATGTCTACACCAGCCCTGGGGACGGCTTAGGGTAAGACACTCAATGAGGACATAGGTCTACACCAGTCCTGGGTACGGGTTAGAGTAAGACACTCAATGATGACATAGATCTATACCAGTCCTGGGGACGGGTTAGGGTGAGACACTCAATGAGGACATAGGTCTACACCAGTCCTGGGGACGGGTTAGGGTAAGACACTTAACGAGGACATATGTCTACACCAGCCCTGGGGACGGCTTAGGGTAAGACACTCAATGAGGACATAGGTCTACACCAGTCCTGGGGACGGGTTAGGGCAAGACACTTATCGAGGACATAGGTCTACACCAGTCCTGGGGACGGGTTAGAGTAAGACACTCAATGAGGACATATGTCTACACCAGCCCTGGGGACGGCTTAGGGTAAGACACTCAATGAGGACATAGGTCTACACCAGTCCTGGGTACGGGTTAGAGTAAGACACTCAATGATGACATAGATCTATACCAGTCCTGGGGACGGGTTAGGGTGAGACACTCAATGAGGACATAGGTCTACACCAGTCCTGGGGACGGGTTAGGGTAAGACACTCAATGAGGACATAGGTCTACACCAGTCCTGGGGACGGGTTAGGGTAAGACACTCAATGAGGACATAGGTCTACACCAGTCCTGGGGACGGGTGAGGGTAAGACACTTAATGAGGACATATGTCTACACCAGCCCTGGGGACGGCTTAGGGTAAGACACTCAATGAGGACATAGGTCTACACCAGTCCTGGGGACGGGTTAGGGCAAGACACTTATCGAGGACATAGGTCTACACCAGTCCTGGGGACGGGTTAGAGTAAGACACTCAATGAGGACATATGTCTACACCAGCCCTGGGGACGGCTTAGGGTAAGACACTCAATGAGGACATAGGTCTACACCAGTCCTGGGTACGGGTTAGAGTAAGACACTCAATGATGACATAGATCTATACCAGTCCTGGGGACGGGTTAGGGTGAGACACTCAATGAGGACATAGGTCTACACCAGTCCTGGGGACGGGTTAGGGTAAGACACTTAATGAGGACATAGATCTACACCAGTCCTGGGGACGGGTTAGGGTAAGACACTCAATGAGGACATAGGTCTACACCAGTCCTGGGGACGGGTTAGGTTAAGACACTTAATGAGGACATAGGTCTACACCAGCCCTGGGGACGCGTTAGGGTAAGACACTCAATGAGAATGTGTTCACTATGAACATTGCATTATAAAGTGATACACGTAAAGATTTGAAATAGGGTTGGTTGGTTCGTTGGTTATATATTCAGGACGCTTTTACCACTTTTCACGCCTATGTCTCATGACCTATAGAAATCTGAAATACCGTCTGGACTGAGGCACTGAGACAAACCCATATGTTATTTGATGACTTAGGTTTTTTCGATTGGAATGAAACATGCTCTATTCGCTGGATTAAACCTATCGGTCATAAAATCCCTGGCCAATCAATGCCTGTCTTTCTGTCACGTGATAGAAACGGACTAACGGAATAATGCGATTTAGTAAAAAAGAAACAGTCTATGGGATAATCACACTGTGGGGACAGTGATGTCCAATAGGTGAATAAAAACCCACAGGGGCATACCTACAGGAAAAATCTACCGTCTGGACGGGCTTAAGACATCTGACTGTCTGGTTTGCGTCAATCACATTGTATCATAAGGCGACCCATGTAAGACATCTGGTTTGTGTTCATCACTTTGTATCATAAGGCGATGCATGTAAGACACCTGACGGCCTGGTGTGTGTTAAATCACTTTGTATCATAAGGCGATGCATGTAAGACACCTGACGGCCTGGTGTGTGTTAAATCACTTTGTATCATAATGCGATGCATGTAAGACATCTGACTTCCTGGTTTGAGTCTGGTTTGTGTGGTCACCACATTGTATTAAATCGGCCCTAACCTCTATAGCATCTTCTTCTATATACAAGGATATTCGTGGATTATCAATGCGTGAATTGCCTTTAAGCGTTGCAGACTTGTTTTGCGAATGACGCATTTGCTGTCTACCAACCAGTGATATATTGTCAGTATATATAGAATCATTATATCTGTTTAATGCTGTACCACCACAGCCTATATTCACGAAACCCGCCCCGTTTGTGAAGAGCCACCAATATGATGATCAATTTAATGTCAAAGTTACAGCATCCACTCTAGTTTTACTGGTGGCTCGGGAAAATGGCTAAAGTACGAACGTACGACCAGAGATCGTATAGAATGTATTACATAATCTTTGGTCGACCCCCATCACGTCCCGGACACGTGAAGACACACGAACCATCAGTGGTGCATCTATAGGCACACGCCTACACACAGAGACCCGCTCTTACACTCTGTTACGGCAGTTTTGCGAATAACAGTAAAGTAGGCGTTAGCCAACAAGAGTGCTTACACTGGTGTCACGGCCTGGATAACTCCTATAGCCTTTACCAAGCGTCCTAGGCGGTGCACAGCGGCGCGTGCGTTAACCGCGCTAAAACCAGTCAGACTAGTTCAGTAATATTAAAGTTATATATTTTGCCTGCGTGTAGATAGAATACGCCACGAGTGTTGGACTCATTGTCTGGGTGCGCGGCGGCCGGGCCGGCGTACAGCCACATCCACACCAACGCGTACAAGTTTTATCTAGCGAGATTGCCGGAAATGATGATATCACTTTTGGCCCGGTTCCCATGTTTACATAGCAAAGAAGGGGTCCTTAGCTGGAACGCAGCTAGCTTCGCGCGTGCAAACAATTGTGTCGCAGGCAGGAGGCAAAAAGATGGTGCATTCGGGCGATATAAGGGGTCTGGAAGGGGTAAATGGCGACGCGAGACACAGGCATATTTGAAACATTGACCCCCAAATTCCGACACTCAGGATCTGCAAAAGCGACATTGACACAGATGTTTGAAAAAGCGACATCGACACAGATGATTGAAAAAACCACACTGGGCTTAGCCGCAAAGCGACACGGAACGTCGTGAAAATCGACATTCGACATCCCCCCCCCCCTTCCAGACCCCTTGTATACCTCACGAACACGCCGCCTTCCTGGTTAAAGGGCAGTCACGACACGGGCCAAGTGGCAACAAAGCCTCACATAGTTGGTGTTACTGGCAAAGGCTCTGCCGGCCGCCGCCTTCCTGGTTAAAGGGAGGTCACAACACGGGCCAAGTGGCAACAAAACCTCACATAGTTGGTGTTAATCGCAAAGGCTCTGCCCGCCGAGTTCTACCCCTCAAGTTGTACCCCTCTTCAGTTCTATCCCTCGATTTCTACCTGCGTTTCACATGTTGAGCTCTACAAATCGAGTACTATATCCCTGGAGCTCTACCCCTCTGGTTCTATTCTCGGAGCTCTACCCCTCACGTTCTACTTTCGGAGCTCTACCCCTCAGGCTCTACTTCTTGATCTCTACCCCTCAGGCTCTACTTCTTGATCTCTACGCCTCAGGCTATACTTCTTGATCTCTACCCCTCAGGCTCTACTTCTTGATCTCTACCCCTCAGGCTCTACTTCTGGATCTCTACCCCTCAGGCTCTACTTCTTGATCTCCACCCCTCAGGCTCTACTTCTTAATCTCTACCCCTCAGGCTCTACTTCTTGATCTCCACCCTTAGGCTCAACTTCTTAATCTCTACGCCTCAGGCTCTACCCCTTGACTCTACCACTAGATCTCACTGGTTTCTACCACTTCTACCACTCGGGTTATACCCCTTGAGCTCGACCTTTCAGACTCTACCCCTTTATCTGTATCCCTCGGGCTCTAGTGCTTTATCTCTACACCTCGATCTCTATCCCAGGGTTTCTACCATTGGTATCTACCACTTAGGCGTTACCCCTGAGCTCTAACTCTCGGGTTCTAACCCTTGATATCCACCCCTCAGGCTCTGCCCCTTGATCTGTACCCCTTTGGTTCTATCCCTCAGGCTCTATCCCTTCGGTTCTACCCCTTGTTCTCTACGCCTCAGGCTCTGCCCCTTGATCTGTACCTCTCGATCTCTATCCCAGGGGTTCTACCCTTGGTCTATACCACTAAGGCGTTACCCATGATCTCTATCCCCAGGCTCTACCCCTTGATCTCGACCCTAATATCTCTACCACTTAAGCTCTCCGATATGGTTCTCCTTTCGCTGTAATCTGGCCTGATAATTTTTTTCGGTTCCCGGACGTCACTGTGACGACTTCTGTCAACTACCGCCTAGCTTACGGCTGACGGCTTACGGCGCATGGCATTGACAACCATTGCGCCACCCTGGAGCAAAACCCGTGAACCGACGCCCATACAAGTGTGGAACGGACCGTCTGTTTCTTCTTTGCCAATGTACAGGGCTGTTCAGCCGGACAACATCATCACGCCCTCCCCGCCCTCGTCATGTACCCACCCCGCCCTTCCCATGTACCCACTCCGCCTTCGTCATGTACCCACCCCGCCCTCGTCATCTACCCACCCGGGGCCGGGGCGATAGCTCAGTGGGCTAGAGCGCTCGCATTGAGTGTTTTGGCCACCTGAGAGCCTAACTGCACGTGGATCGATGGTTCGAGCCCTGCTGTGGCCATGTCTGTGTGGTCGCAGGATAAAGATCCAATAAAGGTACCCCCGGGGACATGGGTCCCCTCTCCCTTGGCGCGATATGACTGTATGACCAAAAGTGGTTATAAAACGTCCTGAATAACCAACCAAAAAACCATAATGTACCCACCCCGCCCTCCCCAGTTTCCCACACCGCCCTCGCCTTGTACCCACCCCGCCCTCCCCAGTTTCCCACACCGCCCTCGCCTTGTACCCACCCCGCCCTCTTATTCAGATTTCATATTGATTTGAAATGACATCATTTACGTTACAGTGCTCCAAAATGACAGCGCCAACTCGGTGTCAGTGCTTGAATTATACACAATCCTTGGTGTCAACCGATGTTGATGGCTATGATGTGGGCACTTGAGGGCTGAACTACTGAATGATGGCAGTGGGTTGAGCACACTTTAGAAATCTCCTGTGTACTTACGGAACGATGCCGTGAATGCACATCAAACGGTCAAATGATTGATGACCGTAACTATAGCAGTAACATTATGTTACGTTAAGTCTAATGTAGATTCTTTGGTAAAGGCTTGACTATATAAGACTTATATTGTAGCATGCCGAGGGTGTAAGTGGCCAAATCCCACTGCGGCCACCAAAACTGTAGCGTGCCGAGGGTATATGTGGCGGAATCCCACTGCTGCCACCAAAACTGTAGCATGCTGATGGGTATATGTGGCAGAATCCCACTGCAGCCACCAAAACTGTAGCGTGCCGAGGGTATATGTGGCAGAATCCCACCAATGTCACCAAAACTGTAGCATGCCGATGGGTATATGTGGCAGAATCCCACTGCGGCCACCAAAACTGTAGCGTGTCGAGGGTATATGTGGCAGAATCCCACTGCGGCCACCAAAACTGTAGCGTGTCGAGGGTATATGTGGCAGAATCCTACTGCTGCGACCAAAACTATAGCTTGCCGAGGGTATATGTGGCAGAATCCCACTGCAGCCACCAAAACTGTAGCGTGCCGAGGGTATAGGTGGCAGAATCCCACCACTGCCACCAAAATTGTAGCGTGCCGATGGGTATATGTAGCAGAATCCCACTGCAGCCACCAAAACTGTAGCGTGCCGAGTGGTATATGTGGCAGAATCCCATTGCTGCGACCAAAACTGTAGCTTGCCAAGGGTATATGTGGCAGAATCCCACTGCGGCCACCAAAACTGTAGTGTGCCGAGGGTATAGGTGGCAGAATCCCACTGCTGCCACCAAAACTGTAGCGTGCCGAGGGTATATGTGGCAGAATCCCACTGCTGCCACCAAAACTGTAGCATGCTGATGGGTATATGTGGCAGAATCCCACCAATGTCACCAAAACTGTAGCATGCCGATGGGTATATGTGGCAGAATCCTACTGCGGCCAGCAAAACTGTAGTGTGCTGAGGGTATAGGTGGCAGAATCCCACTGCTGCCACCCAAACTGTAGCAAGCTGAGGGGGGTATGTGGCCAGATCCCACTGCTGCCACTAAAACTGTAGCATGCCAAATGTGTAAGTGGCCAAATTCCACCGCTGCCACCAAACTGTAGCGTGCTGAGGGCATATGAGGCAGAATCCCACTGCTTTCACCAAACTGCTGCATAACAGTTGTATAGTTTGGGTAAAGTGTCAGGAAGGGGGTATTTTATGCCACGATATTGTTAAGCATTTTCAGTTTAACTCAGATTAAGTAACCCAGCAAAAAGGCAATAATAAAGTAGGTACAGTTCAAATGATTTATTCTGGATTAACTATTAATCGCTGACACTACATACAAATATATGATAAATCTTTCCATGTTACTTGAATATATATATGCCATCAGTCTCTCAGTAAATATACAGATAACAACATCACATGGAGCTACCAATATCACTGCAACTGCTGCTCTCACTAATTCAATCTATTCTCTCATTGCCTAATTGCTCAATTGCTGACCTGATCTATATCTCACACTATTGCTCTTATGCCCAAGTTAATTCTCCATATTCCATTGTTGATTCCTCTAAATATAGCTCCACATATATCTTTCTGACCTAGACCCTCTTATAAAAGAATATAGAAAAGAGGTGCGTGGGTAAAGTGCACGGAATAGAGAGAAAAGAGGTGTGAGGGTGAAGCACTAAGAGGAGAGTAAGAGGTGTGCGGGTGAAGCGCTGAGAAAGAGGGCGAGGTACGCTGGTGCTACGCTGTCCCCCCAACTCCAACTGACTTTCTGGCTGTGATGCAGGGTCTTTTATACCCCTATCCGAGGGGACGCGACCTATGGCTATGAGCGATAATGAAAGCAACTGTATTTATACACTTAAAAATAGGGCCAAAATGCTCATCATTATCCTTCACTGGGGAAGCTTGCTGAACAACTTGCATAAAACGATACATAAACCATTCATAAATATACCGGCGATAAATACTCGAATCCTCTAAATCTTCTTTCTCCCGAACTTGCTCCTTCTTCTTTCCTCTTCTGGCTGATGTTTACAACACAATCTCTCCCATGCGCCCCCTGCCGAGTTAGCCGTCTACTTCGCCTTTACCATCCCGCTGGTTCACCTGTCCAAATTCGCTACAATATGTCCAAACAATTCGTGTTACTGGGTTCAATTTGTAGACACTGCAGTGGCGGATCTAGGGGGGGGGGTGTTAGGGGGGTTGCAACCCCCCCCCCTTGGGAACCTGAACATACACTGTTAAAGTCGGGTTCTCTAAGGCCCCCCCCCGGTCGCAAGTTTTCAGAGCACCCCCCCCCCACCCCGGTCGCAAGTTTTTCAGAGCGCACACTCCTCGGTCGGGAGTTTCAGAGAGCAACCACCCCCTTGGCAAATTCCTAGATCCGCCCCTGCACTATCTGGTCATGTAACAATTGAATCTGGTGTCGGTGGTCAGCAGTCTCTGGACAATTTACGTCTTTACATGTCAACATATTTGATGGTAAATATGTTGAGAGTGACTCGAGGTCTCTGTCCAAGCAGGCACCATATTCTAGTGAGTCATGCTTGAGACACACGCGCTCTGCCTTTGTGTACGCTGGCCGATACCGGGATCGTGACCCGAGTCTGGTGCGTAGGCGTGCACATCTGGCTCGGGACAGAATCTGGAAAGGAGGTCTGGGGAATATTCCCGGCAATTTTCCCGCCCGACTCTTTCTGCGGACCGCTGTACATTTCCAAGTGTAGAAAGTTCAACAGGCTATAATTTGCCTCGAAGCTGTAGTTTTGTGGGTGTGACTGAGCGATAAACGGATGTGTGCATGGAAGGGAGCGTGGCGGGGGGGGGGGGGTGGAGGGCCTACAAGACGTATGCTCGCTAAGCAAGACTCCCTAGAACCCCAGACCAAAACCCACCCCACTCCCCAGACCCCCCGGGCCACTTGAAAGAAAGGGCAGGCTGTAACCAGGTGACAGGTGGGCCCCAACCCCTCTGGTCACATGGTGCTCCGACCAGTGACATCAGCATAAGCGCGCTGCGGGTAGGAAGGGGGGCGGGCTAAAAGCGTGGGCGGGTCTTGTCACGAACTCGGCCTAGTACTTGATCTAGTACTTGAATCGGCTTAGTAGGGTAGTGGTGTGTTCAGATGCTGCGGGGCGGGGGGGGGGGGGGGTGGGGTGGGGATATGCGAATATATATATCCATTTTGAGTATGCAACAAATAACAAACAATAATTATCGTGTGTCGCTACCCGAAATGTGTGACGTCACACGTACTGTGTCACGTTACATGATTTCCCTTACGGTACCCGTACTGTATGACGTCGCACATATTGTGTCACGTTATATGATGTCCCTTACGGTACCCGAACTGTATGACGTCACAAATACGGTGCCACGTTACATGATTTCCCTTACGGTACTCGTGCTGTATGACGTCGCACATATTGTGTCACGTTACATGATTTCCCTTACGGTACCCGTACTATATGACGTCACAAATACGGCGTCACGACACATGATGTACCTTATGGTAACCGTACTGTATGACGTCAAACATACTGTGTAACGTTACATGATTTCCCTAACGGGACCGTACTCTGTGACGTCAAACATAGTGTGTCACGTTATATGATGTCCCTTACGGTACCCGAACTGTATGACGTCACAAATGCGGTGTCACGTTACATGATTTCCTTAACTGGACCGTACATTCTGACGTCACACATAATGTGTCACGTTACATGATGTCCCTTACGGGACCCGTACTCTGTGACGTCACACATAGTGTGTCACGTTACATGATTTCCTTAACTGGACCGTACTCTCTGACGTCACACATACTGTGTCACGTTACATGATTTCCCTAACGGGACCGTACTCTGTGACGTCAAACATAGTGTGTCACGTTAGTAGATGTACCTTACGGTACCCGTACTGTATGACGTCGCACATATTGAGTCACGTTACATGATGTCCCTTACGGGACCCGTACTCTGTGACGTCACACATAGTGTATCACGTTACATGATTTCCCTTACGAGACCTGTACTGTGTCACGTTACACTTTGACTCGCGTTAGGCGCACCGCATTCAGATAGGACACTCAGATGTATATCATTAAGACGAACATTTTCATCGGTGTGACTATATCAATGCAGGTTGATGACTCAAATGTGGTGGAATATGTACCCATATCTCTGGCGTCATGCTTGCCAAATGGCATCGAAATGAACTAGTGGTTTGGACGCCAGCAAATAATCACCCTTTAACAATCCTATTATAAAGCCTCTATACGCCAAATGACTGACGGCGTGGTGACGTTTCGGTCTATAACCCCGTCGATATTGCACAGTCGCAGTCGGTACTAACATGTTCAAGTTGTACCTATCACCCCGATTTTCGTCTTTCTCAAGCTGTGATTGACAATCTCGTGTCACATATTAGTTTGCCCCCGCCAAACTCCGCCAGGCGTTGCATTATCTAACTGTAACTGGCCGTCAACTATATTTCATTGGCGTTCCATAGAAACCGAAACCACGGGAATACGTGCGCGTATAGGGTTCCGGAATACCAACCATAGTGCCGTGTGCAGTGGCAAGAAATCGATAAAGTCAGCGTTTTCACGAGTGTATTTGGCCTGACACAGACATCAGCTGAGCAGCCAGCAGTCGGACAAACAACAGTTAGTCAAGGCAGAGCTATATGCCAACACAGGAGATATACAAGTCATTGGATTGACTGGGATTTGAGGGGCCAAAACGTAAGTAAAGTTTGGCTTGTCTGCAGACACTTGTTTCCACTGTTCCATATCTGAACAGCCAAGTCTGTAGGCTATGTAGCCTACAGCTCTTCGCTTTGCCTTTGTGGCATAGCAGCTATAGCAGGTTTCGGAGATGGAACTCTGATTGCCCATTCTATTCTACTGATTAGCAATGAATATTTATATGTAGATCTATGGTTGTAAATATATGTGTATTCGTTCAGCGAAGAACGTTCGTAGCTGTAAGTTTAGTATAGGTCTAAGTTACTTCCTGGATCAGTTGAACCTTGAATTTCATGGTTTTCACGGGTTCCTGTTGGCGCAAGTGCCCCCAGGCAAGCCCGCTTCTAAGCGGACTTGCCTGGGGGCACTTGCGCCAAGGGTTCCTGAGAAGCGAGAGCCACGATCCACACAATATTATGGAGTATGCGTGGGGAATGCATTAATGTGAGATAACCATGCCTAAATCTCGACCAAAGAGTCAAGTTGCCATGTCTAATTTATCTGGATGAAGTGTCGATGATTACAAGAAGATGCAAGAAAGACAAAGTGCAATATCAGCTAAATTACCACATTATTGTATTTCCTTATATATTATCCATTCGTATTGTCCTTTATGATAACGGAACTCAGATACCAGACAGTAATATCCTACTGTATTTTCAGATCATAGTATAGATCTCGCAATGACAAACGAATGCTTTGTCCATGGCCATGGGTGTTACTGATGATTTGACGTAACCAAGTAAAAAGTGCTATAATCCTAGCTCATCATAACGTCACCACCCCATCCAGATTTTTGTCTCCGTGATATGGCCGAATTAAAATGAAACGTTGGTGCTTTATAATATCTCGGGACCATGAAGTGGGGTTGGTAGCAGGGTTCCTACCCACGACGCGTTGAGTTGCAGCTCAGTCCGCTTACCCACTGAACCTGTGATGTGATACTGGGGAGCGGGGCGGGTCGAGTGAGTATGTGTGTCTGTGGAGTGGGGGGGGGGTGGTATTCACGACAGTATATGATCCAATCGTGCTTTTTTTATTATTTTAATTTAAGGCTAAGTTAAGGGATAGGGCTGTCCGGCATCCACCCCCGTCTCCACCCAACCGACATCCACCCACCTCTCACGTACAGATCAGTTAGATATCTCGATCGATAACGAATGTTCAGATTTGTTGTTGAGTCATCGGTCCATCAAATGACGTTGCACTGGCAACCTGCCGCTGCCACTGGGCTTGCGAAACGTAGGCCTAATATTCTGGAAAGGCAAATGACTTCGTTTACCTGTAAATGTGTTATGCCTTTGTTCCGCTGAATGCTGGAGGTTATTGGACTTCGGGCAGTTTCGGTTTCGATCAATACCAAAGATCGTCATATGTGTTTGTCGTGGATTGGCAGAGCACCAGTCAGTCATGCAGATGCTATGGCAGGCCGAAGTGCAATTTACAGCTGCTCACGCAACAATTACTGACATCCATTATGCCTTTCATTATTTTTTTACCAATTTCTTTGTACACATTATCTGATTGTGTGAATGTTAACTATGTCCGAAGTATATATTATCATATTTTGAATCAAATTTGCGCTAACATGACAGTGTATGTTATTTATGACTGCTTGTTATTATCGCATTGCCCATCCTTCCGTGACCCAGAAAACAAGTTTATTCACCGACATCACGACTGTCTGGTTGTTATGGGCCTGTTTATTCAAGTAATATGATTTCAATGGCGGTCAGTTTTAATTTGTGGGATATAAAAAGTTCTCCAAGAATGACAAGTTGTCATTCGGCTGAATTAACTGGTATCAGTGGGGTTTGTTCTATAAAAACACCAAAAACATGATATATATCACAACATACGGTTCTACCCTAAAGACACCCTGAACTCACGAAACCCTTCCCCGCCAAATTACACAGAGACCATTAAAAGGAGCAAACGAATTTTGTCAAATATAACGTTTGACTAGATCATTTAACGGGGGGGGGGGTCGTGGTAGTGCAGTAGTGCACACTGATCAGGGGAGGGTGACTGCAACACGCGGGTCGTGGGCGGATTTACTAGGGGTCTGGAAGGGGTTAAAGGCGACACGCGGCACAGGCATGTTTGAAAAATTTACTTGCGATATTATCTGATGATCTAAACAAGCGACATCGACACAGATTTTGAAAAAAATGTGACACGGAACGTGGTGAAAAATCGACATTGAGAATGTTACCCCTTTTACTGTGCCTATAACACAGATATGGTTTATGTGTGTGTGTGTGGCGAGAGGGGGAGCGATGTGCAACAGCTAGAGCTCCCCACCCCACCGCCATACCTGGGTTGAAGTACTTACTGTCTAATCCACAACTTATTGTTTTACTTTTTCTAGAAAACTTCTGAGCCACAATTGGTTGAATCGGATATCGGATAACTGCGGGAATAGGTTCTGCAACATACTCCCAACGTACATGCAGCAGAACAGTCGTCACATCGGCTGAACTATCGGCAGCGAGACCAAGGGCCAACTCGCTAGGTGGCGCAGTCTGTCCGGCCAAATCAGGCATGCGACTCGCTAGGTGGCGCAGTCTGTTCGTCGAAATCAGTTGTACAACTCGCTAGGTGGCGCACTCTGGTCGGCGGCCCAATCAGGCGTACAACTCGCTAGGTGGCGCAGTCTGGTCGGCGGCCAAGTCAAGGCAAGGTTGGGTGGCGCCTGCAGAGACATGGCGGCTTACATCTCGGATGATCCTGATGTGTCGGAAGACGACGCTCCTCTGGACATGTTTTTTGTAAGATATAATTATTTGAATTTTCTCGCTTTCTAATCATATATATATATACCATAATAGACCTATGTAGTTATTCGGTGATGCTCCCTACACTTTATATCATTGTAAACTTACGTCCCCTTGGGGATGTTTAAAATATGGTGTCACGATGGGCAGAGAATGAATAGGTCTAAAAGTAGAGAAATGCATGAGACACGATTCTGTATCCGACGTGTTTTTGTATCTTCAGGCTAGCATGTTCGGCCACATGCAGGCTGCAGCGGAGGTGGCGATCGTGTACGAGCAATACATGCAAAATGGCCAGTCGCTCCTTAACAAGGTAAGTGACAGACCAACCAATTGACCTGCCCATATTGTGCCTAACATGCTTCCTCTTCAATGTTCCTGCAATAATTACTCGACAGTGTTACAGATAACATGGATTTGACGTTAAACCATGCATTACACGTGCATGATTGGTATTTTTCAGCTTAATGCAAGCACGTTATGAGTTACAATTTTGTGTGTCAGCAGACAATAGAGCTTTCGAATGGGTAAAATCGATTAGAGGTCTGATAGACGTACAATAGAGCTTCAGTAGTGGAAGAGTTGTGAGCTTTAGATGGACCATCCAGTCTCAGTTGAGGGTCATACGATCTTTGGTAGGCATAGGCGGAGGAACCGGGGGGGGGGGGGGCACGGGTATCTTTGCGCCCCCCCCAATAATTCACATGCTGCTAACCAAACTAACATGTAATATTTTTTTGGGTAAAACCGCAAGGGCGGATCTAGGGGGGGGGAGGGGCTTACGGGGGTTGCACCCCCCATCTTGGGAACCTGAACATACACTGTTAAAGTCGGCTTCTCCGAGCACCCCCCCCCCCCCCCCCCGCGGCCCCCCGGTCGCAAGTTTTTCAGAGAGCACCTATCCCACCCCCCCGGTCGCAAGTTTTCAGAGAGCACTGGGATTTTTTGGGATTGTAAATGAAGTCATATAACCTCGAATCTCGTCTCGGCAATTTGATTTTGTTTATTGTTTCATATCCGCTAATTTATTCTAGACTGTGCACCATGGTCACCTAGGTCTAAGGCTTTTACACGCATTCTTAATGTTTGTGCCCCCCTCCCCCCCCCCCCTTCAAGAATCCATGCTCATGCCCCTGGTACGTATTGGTTGTGCCCCCCCCCCCGCAATCGCAACAATCCTCCTACGCCTATGGTAGGCCAGTGGGGCTTCGAAGAAGTAGGTGCTCCTGCCAGCTTTCAGTCATATGGATGGACGTAATTTCTATTTTCAGGGATATGTGATCGCGGCGCTGAGGGAATTTGACAAAGGTAATACTCCCATCTAGTACTTCGATATATTATAGCGGCCCTGAGGGAATTTGATAAAGGTAATACTGACGACCAGTATGTCGATATATTATCGCAGCCCTGAGGGAATTTGACTAAGGTAATACTCACACCCAGAGTAGGTATTATACTGTATAATACCTAGTCTCTGGTACTGGAATGCATGTTATCTGGCCTGGTATTAAAGCGATAAGTGATTCGTCTTGTGGTAAGGATAGAACCCATCTCGGTAAGTAGTTATGCCGATAAGGCGTAGCTAATTTTCATCAGAATATCCTACTTTTTCCCTACTTTGCTGTAACCAGTAGCCCTACTTCATCCCTTTTTCTTTGTGAGGGGCAATCACAGGCCTGATTAGTTAAACTGAGTCTAAAGTTGCTAATAGTATTGGGATATTAATAATTCCTTTATCGCCTTTCTTGTTAGGTCTTCGTGTCACGAGATGTCGTTTGCCACCGGTCATAAATGAACGAGTACAGTTTCAGCACCTGGCAAACAGAATACTCTTTGAACACGGCTCTTCTGAAAACCTGCAGGTATGATAAATAAAAAGGCCTGGCTGCTGTTGTTCTGTCCAACATTAATGAATGCGAGTCATATCACGGGGGTAGGGGAGATAGAACTCTTAAAGTCCATGTCTTATGTCCTATGTTACTTTGAATATATTTGATCCATTTGCACTATATTAACAAAATTCCATACGCACTGAATTTTTTCGCCACCAATATAAACAATATTAGCCATTTTATCACAGACCTACCCAAAAAAAGTAGAAGATAGACAGGGGCAAGTTTTGCATTGATTCGTGACGTCACAAAATGAACCGGTTTTGTTGCGCAATACAGTAAACGCGATTTTTGAGCATTCATGCGTCTATAGAGGGCCAGTGTCCTTCCGCATCGATCGGGATGCAGTTATGCCAGCACGATTATTTGGAATTAATGATAGTGAGGGTGAGGCAGAAGAAGTTGAGGTATTCGGGCAACCGGAGCATGTGTTCTACCACCGTACGTATCGCTTCGAGCCATCTTGACTGGAGACTGCAGATTGCTAAGGAACTGTAAAAGTTCAAAACCTCAAAACGCCCTTCGCAAAACAGTATTTTCGGAAGAAGTGCGAACGCCAGGTCTATTGGCGGCTACGGCGCACATACACCATTTATCCTACGTATAGAGGATACCCCTGAGTTGGGGAGGATCCATCGCTCTGCCATATTGTGGTATTAATTATAGCTGACAAAAAACAGTTTGCAGCTCTGGCCTTTGCAGGGATATGCCATATGGTAATATATGACATAAATTTATTTATCAGTTTAACGCACTTGCTCAGGTTAGGTAGCACCTATGACATATTAACTATATTAGCGAGCGTAGCGAGCTTTTTAGATAACACACGTAAAAATGCTCTGTGTGGCATGATGTCACAATTTGACCAAATAAATAGTTTTCTGTGGGTTTATGATGGAGTGCCATAATAATATACTCAGCTGGGGCCGGTTGCACCAAGCGGTCGCAAACGGTGGTCGCAAATCTGAAACGCCGGACGTACAAACGCCTGACGTATCACCGCCCTCTCTACGCCCATGAGCTAACGTCGGGTGCACCAACCACAATTTAGGCGGTCGCACGTACGTCCTTGCTTACGCCCGCCAGCCGAAAGTTTCGGGTTTTCCCCGTTTGGATGTGTCATGTCTGTCATCACACTGACTCCTTGTCGTTCGCAGGATGACGGCTCCCGCACAGTAAACGGTACCCAATCGGTGCAAACTCATTTATTGAATTCAAAGAACTACCGTTGCCAGATTGGGCGCGCAAAACAGCCGTTTAGCACACACTTTCACGCTCCCGTAACAGTAACATTTTAAGCAAGTAAGACGTATTTACATCAAATTATTAGTTTATAGCGAGCGCAAGCGAGCTCTTAAGGTAACCTGCATGCGTATTCAAAGTCCATTTCAAGCATAGGCTTAGGACTTTCATTTCGCGTAACAACCCCCATGAGACGTTTTCGGATTCGGAGTAAATATCAGCTGTACATAAATGTATTCAAGCAAAGAGAGGTCGAAGCCTATTATGTCATGTCTTTAATAATTAAATCAGCTGCCCCACAAAATTAACGAATAATTTATTCAATGTTAACAATGGATGTATACTTCCAATTAAAGTTAATTTATAAGCAACGCGCTAAATGTCTGTTGCCAAGCAGAGCGCTATTGGTGACCGCCCATCGGCTGGTGTCATAGTGAGTAGTTGTGACGTCAAAATGTTATAACATAACGTCACAATGGGAGTTTCTAAGCAACCGAATGATATGCCACAAGCACGTGCATGGTATACGTCATCCCGCCAAAGATATTCTTTATGGCAAGCCGAAGTGAGACTAATTTTTAATATTAATCTAGATGTATCCCCTCGGAATATCTGAATTAATAAATATACGCTCGCATTTTTTAGGTAGCACCTATCCATATTAACTTACATTGAACAATCCTGTTAATTTAATACACAAAAACTGTTGATCATAGCTGATCATTATATGCACCATCCCCCAAGGCCATGACTACAATAATTATGGTATTGATGCTAAAACTTGCTTATAGTGACAATACTACACCATTGGTGGAAACCCTTTTTATGTAAAACATCTATCTATTGATGACTTATGGACACCACTGGCATAGATATTCAATAAATTAGTAGAATATTGCTTTAATTTCGTACTGTGGCTGCTGTTGCAATGAAACTGCACCTTGTACGAGTGATATATTGCTGTCTCAGTGCTGTAGAGTAATACCAAAGGAAGGATTGCTCAACCAATAACATTGAGTATTCGTTAAACTGTGCACAAAAAAATAAGGAAATAAAAGTTGCATAAATAGTCCCGAAAAATTATTTCGCTAAATGTGCTTTAGTCGATGCGCAAATGATACAAGTTAAGCTTGAAAATATCTACTCATGTAAATATTGTGTTTAAACAAAGAAATGAGATGGTCTCGGTGGCTTTACTGATATACGACCACGGTACGCCTACCCCGTAGTGGTCGTATATTTACGCCCCCTTTTGCGACCGCGTAAGATTTGCGACCACGTCGTGCAACTGACGTATGGAGGGCGTACCGTATGCGACCTTGATACGACCGGCATAAATTTTACGACCGCTTGGTGCAACCGGCCCTGGCAGTTTCTCAAACCAGAGCCCCGCGTGGTGGGCCATATATTCCCTCTCGTACGAGATGTACCCATCCCCTCCCTTGGCATGCTAGCTCCTCCCAAGGACGAGGAAGACGAAAGCCTTTATGTCACGCTTGCAAACATCTTTGGGCCTTAGCTTTGGCCGCCCAGTTGACCTTTTGCCGGTGGCGAGTTCACCGTAGAATGATACAGCTGTTTATAACACACGCCGTGTAGATTAGCATTTTGGTGCCAATGTGAATGTTTCCCAGGTAACAAAACTTATTTACCACCTCCAAAGGCATATTATTCAGGGTAATCACTGGCGGTGTGATAGCCCCTTAGCTCAGTACGACTCTTTTTTTTTAACACTTACAGTCAAGGCGAATAAAGCACACGCATTTGAGAGTCGATCTATGAGTCGCCGTAGCTGGCTTTCTGAATGTGCAACCCACGCTGCGTCGTCAGCGAATAGCAGTTCCCTTATTAGAGAGTTATTGCACTACGTTTCCGCGGCACTGATACGTATCCCGATCCGTTAGGGCCGGTACGTGTACGTTTGGGTTTTTCACTCTCGCGCGGGGCACAAATGAGTTATTGCAGTCGGTATTCTGTCGACAACCGTAAAGCGACGGCTGGCGTTCTTCACAATGTACGAAAGTAAGCGCAATAGAAGCAGAATTGAATACAAATAAAAAAGATAGTTTAAACGATTTTGTTTAAAAGTGTTCACATCTGTTTTAGTGTTATGTTTATTTATATTACTTCTTTCGCTATCTTACCTCTAATCAAACAAGAGCACAAACTGTAACAGAGCAGTTTCTTTAGAACTAATTCTGTGATGGATTTGGACAAATGATAAAGTAGCCATTTCCAGAAAACACCTTCTGAAAATGGTAATTTCATTCATTTTTTCATCTACATTGGTGAAAAGTTTTTTTTCCATGGAACATGTTCCCCAACAAACAGATTTAAAGTTGAAACTTCTTATTGAAACCACACTTGTGTAAAAAAAAACATCTAAACAGTTTGCATCTTCATTGTTTTTTCATGTAGGTTCTGACCACTAATCAAGATCTGGCCTGGCCAATAATATTTCTAAATGTAACGGTGAATTACGGTTACACCTGAATAAATAAAAGTAATACATCAATGCTATTTATGTAGCATTCTGTTTGCAAAGTTTCAAAAGGCTTCTGGTATTTCTTTTGGATTTGGATGTCTCGGGGTATGTGGGGGGAGGGGGGTGGTCTAAAAGTCTTGCACATGCAGTTTCTATTGGGCCATCTAAAGAGGAAAATCCTAGGTATTGTTATGTTTAATAAAAAAAAATTGAAAGAAATTGCAACTGGTAATGCTTCTTTGCGGGGAAAATGTTTACACGAAACTTGAGTTGCTGAAATTATAAGCAACCCACCATTGTCCATTGGCTCTTTTTCTATATTGTGCAGTCAGTCTTAGTCGCAGATGTAAACACACATGTATGTTCCAAGCAACGCTGGTGGTCGAGTGTTAATGGTTTGTGCGGCATTGTGCACTGGTTGAACTGGCCACTGCGCTGGCCACGGCTATTGCAGACGAGTGAAAAAATTTCCACTTACATTCGACAAATTCTTTTGCTTTGCCTCGTCTAAAGACATTCACTGCAATATATACGCACCCTATATAAGCACACGTAAAGCAGTCTCTACCGATAACTGCAAAAATTAAGACATGCATTCGCAGAAAAATAAAAGATATGAAGGAAATTGCCTTCGGCTGTGATACGTACGGGCAAAACGTGTGAAAGGCGATTGATACGTTGTCCCGCAAACGGATCCCGCAAACGTATCTATGTAGGTCAGGAAACACCCCGAGTTCTGATGACGTAATTGCTCATCGGGTTACGTTTAGGGATACGTTCAATCGAAAACGTAGTGCAATAACTCTCCACTATGAAGCGCTTCCGCGTATACTTAGCGTGCAGTCTTGAAAGAGTGAACAACTTTCCATTTGATCTTGTGTGCAAGTAAACACCAACCCACTTCTCTTCGAACCAGTGTTAGGATACATAGACCTTGACTCGACGACTGTCGTGCATTGAAAAATGGTGGATCTAGTAGATAGCGCGTTCGGCTATTGCGTATGCGCTGTTAGGCCATCCCAAGATACCGGTGCGTGGTTCGAGTTCCACCTGTACACATGTCTCTTGTACAGGATAACGAACCCTGTGTCTTTCTACGCAGGAAAGTAGAGGGTTACTACAAGAGGTATGGCTCCTCTCTACCTTGACCCTTCCCGGTGGGTCTATATGACATTAGAGCGTCCTACTTAAGCCAAACCCGCAATAGCCCTACAGTGTGTTGTGTCCCCTCGATGCCCTGACATTGACTGTTGATTGATGGTAGGAAGCTCATCAGTATCTGGAGGAAATCGCGGATTACGGGATCAGATGCCAGCAAGAGGGGGCCTTTGTATCCGGCCATTGCTTCCTTGGCATCGCTGTAACGCTGGCACGCACGCTGCGACGTTGCCGCCACAGGTTGAATATCACTGACGACCGCATGGGTCAAATACAGCTGTTCTTTGGCCTATGCGCTCTGAAGGTAGGTGTTTTCTACAACACACCTCCATGATACCGTTCTTAACGTAGGATTTAAGAAAATATGTCAGACCGTTCTTTAGGTAGAAGCTAGGAAAATGTCTTGTCATGCCGTTCTTCAGGTAGAAGCTCACAAAATGTCTTGTCATACCATTCTACATGTAAGTGTCCATAGCGTTCTACAATTTTCATAGCGTTCTACAGGTAGGTGTTATCTAAGAATAATCTCTATCATACCGTTCTACATGTAGGTGTCATCATTGGACTGTGCCCCGTTAGTACTTGCCATGTGTAATTTAGAGATTAGAAGCTAGAACTTGAAGTTTATATGCTGAAACCATGCGCTGAGAAACAACATAAAGCGTGCTAAAGTGGCACAACAGAATATGCACAGTGGGATTTTGGCAACGATCCATTCCATAGTGAAGATCTCGGACATTGTAAAATTGTTTATTTATTTCGTTACACCCATGAAGTAAAGCGTGTGTGGTCTTGTCCGTTCGCAGGTCGGATGCTTGGAAGATCTACGTTATGCCGCCGATGAAGGTATGCAACTATGTCTTCTTCTTTGTGTTACTCTATAAGCTATCAATAGATTCAATGTTTTGCCATAATTTATGATAAAGTTTTTTTTTTACCAAATCCCCATGTCCTTTTCTTAACGGCCTATCTTATTCAATCGGTGTAAAGTTATGTAGAAAGGAACGCATGACACTGTTAACTATCTTTAATATTTAATACTTACTCGTGGCTGTAATAACAAAGTTACAAATTTGCGTTGTTGCAAATGTAAATTGTGAGCGATGATTAACAGTAAATACCAACAAGGAAATATATCCAGATTTACACCGAATTAGCTTTATGATATATTAAGCAATGATAAACAATATTTCAGCTATGTCCTGCCTTGGGTTGAACAATGTGGTGGCCAGATTTCTGGCTGTCCACGCGTCTCGAAAAGAAGGCAAATTCGGGGAGGCGCAGGAACACATAGACAAAATCCTTTCATTAGAACCACAAGTAAGAATATAATTATACCACTTTTCTGTTATATAATACCTTACGTATTGATATATATATATATTTAAGAAAAATGTATTTACTCACGAGTGAACTCAAAGTTTTCTTGGGGTAGCTAATGCCACGTGGCTCAAGTCATTAGAATATGCCGTGTCGTCAACTATAGGCCGAATAAAAAAATATAGGTACCTCAATTGGGGCTCATTTTCTTCATTTTCTTCAATAACTCTCTCCTTCAGAACGAAAAAGCCAGGGACCTCCGAGATACGGTGGCCGCGGAGAGAGCAAGCCGCGCTTCTAAACTGCAGGTACTTGGAAATGGACATATTTTGTCAATTTCACACGGTGTTTCTATGACGAGATATGTGCAATGGCGGACTCGTAAAGCCAGAAAGTTTCCTTAGAACATTAGATTTGATTTGATTTGATTGGGTTTTAATGGCACTTTCAGCCTGTAAGGCTATATCCTGCCATACTGGTTAAGTTTAATCTAAATAACTCAAAAGTAAAACCCTGACAGTATCAATACATGTGAGGTTGTAGGTAAAACAATTGCGAACATGGTAAAGGGTCAAGTAGATATGAATAAAACCATGAATGCAGTCAATGTTGAAACGATCAATAGAAAAATAAGAACCTCACTATGCCTGCTGAGACTATGTCATTTATGGACTCGGCCGCACAGAGTGTGCGGGCGTCGCAATGTAATAATTCGTATTATTTCAGGGCGTTCCTGCTGATAAGCCAAATACGCTTGCGTTACACCAAGGTGAGATTCTTGATAATAGCGTCATTACTGATCTCGCATCCGCGGCTAAATCATGTAAAACTGTGCATTACATTGCTTAGCGTCATTTGAGTAATAGATGACCATAGTTACATAAACGGATCTGACGACCATACATGAATTTGTTATCGCTCAGATGGGCCTTCGGTGAGGAAAAAAGACGGCAGTCACGTGGGTAACCTCGGCGCGGCTGGCGATAGATCGCGTTCCGATAGTCTTCCTGGTCTTGGTCGATCGGTGCTGCCGTCTAGTGGAAGCGGTGACGGAGACTCGGTCTCTGAATGTGGCGAGAGAGGTGACAGCCCAGCGGCAGGCAACCGCCAACGCTCCAAAGGTAGCCTGTGGGCACTATGGTTATGAGTGTGTATGTAATCAGGTGTAGAATAGGGAGGTGACGTTAGTCTCCTTACCTTTTGCTCTGCTGGTTGGTGCCATGTAATCAAGAGCGTATGTGGTTTAATCCAATTCCCAAGTCTGACTTCGAATTGCCCGCTGGAAAGTGGTATTTTCATCACTCGTTATATCGACAAATATTTTATTATTTTAAAGGGTAACTTCGAATAAGTCTTGTACAATGTGCGTCGACCGCCGTTTAGTTAGTTAGTTGCATCCTTTGATCTTGTAGGTAGGAAGAAAAAGCTAAAGACTAAGCTGCGTTACAAGGAGATTCCCAGGCAGCGTGCATCGAGCATTCCGCCACCGGACAAGCAGCTGCTGGCCTCTAGCGGACGAGTCCGGAGAGATTCAACGTCGAGCCAAGGACACCAAAGAGGCAGCCCAGCATTCGGAGAACCCGCGAAAACAAAAGGTTTGTCTCGGGTCCCTTTGAACGTCAATGAACTTCAATAACCTAATATGAGTTATTTAGTGCGTATTTATGCAACTTATCACCATACCGTTGTTTACAATATGGCTGCATAGTCATTGCGGTATTTGATCGCGATCCCATCAGATAGGGATACCTACGCTCTACGTCGAAGCTATTTTGTCAATGGCCTGCGCTGCGTACCTTCCTGTGGTTGCTGGCCTTCATTCGCTTCAGACAAAAACTCAGCTGAAGCTATCCCTAAGTGCAAACGATTCATTGAATTTGGTTTAAACATATTTTTATTTGGCAATTGGAAAGCAGGCAAAGCATGTACAAATTCATCTTGCTTAACAACTAAGAAACATATATTACAGGCAATCGTTAAATTTACTGCATATATGAGACTATCGTAATATGCTATCATGAATCGAACGTCTGCGCGCGGTATCTATGTAAACGTAAGAACGCTCTATATTTGTACTGATGACAATGGTGCTCCGCCTGTCGCAGAAATGTAAACATCTATAAAAAAAATTCAAAATACAATTCTTCCAACATTGTAATCGAACGGACCACATGCATTATGGAGATATCAATGTGTTATGTTTAATTATATTATGATTTGAGGAAAGTGATTAGTCCGGAATTCCTAAACCAAAGCAACAACAAATATTACCCATTCGATTCTTCACGCGCAAACCGCACAAGCCGCAACCGGTTACCAGCAGACCGGTTCCTAGCACTAAAATGGTGACTTCAATGAGTAATGCGCACTCGGGCTAAGATCAGTTTTATTTGCACCTAGGCCGAAAATAAAACCCGCGATAACTGTGTAGCCCTATAAATGTTACGATTAAGTGAATTTATATGGTCGGACCATGTTGAGTACGATTCACTGTACTCAGCCCGAATCCCTCATCTACGAACATCTCCTTAACGCTAGGGGCAGCAGGTTACCAACAAAAAGAGGCCTTTCGATCATAGCTTGCCCTGGCCGTAGTGGTGGCGTTCATAATGACAGAATAATTAAACCATACTGAAAATGCGTATGATGTGTGGTATTGTTTTCTACTTAGGGTTAAGTAAATTATGGATAATTATAAGTGTGGTTTATGAATTGTGCCGAAATACGCTTCGATGCAGCACGGCAGAACAGACTGCCTGCGGCCAAGGAGACGAGCCAGAGGCTGCTGCAGTATCTGGAGGAGACGATGGCTGACTACAAACTGGGCTGTCGTACCTGTTGGGTCCTTCCCACCAATCGAGACGGCGTGGCCAGCCAGTGGCGGGCCAAGCCAAGGGAGGTGGCTCACGACTGTATGCAGAACATCCTTCTGGTGCTGAACAAGGGGTATGGTACGGCCGAGTGGATGCAGGTCCGTGGTAAACCCATGTACTACCAAAAGGGCACCTCAGTCTGCGAGACGTACGAACAGACGGGCCGATGCGGCGTGGTATCGTGCAGCAAACCGCACGGCGAAACTGAGCAGTTTCTCTGGGACGCCGATGCGAGCAAGACTATGAAGATTGAAGTCTTCATGAAAGATATGAAGACTTCGGATCTTCTACCAAAAGCTGTCCTGCAAAGATTGCGGAGGCAGTTCAAGGGCGAGTTACGGCTGGTATGCCGAAAGTGTCACGAGGACGGTTTGGGCTTCAGTGGCAAGAGGAACCACAAACCCGAGTGTGAGGCTGCGGATGGCAAAAGCCATCCTTGGGAAAAACCTATTATGATCTTCTCTGAAGAGGGCAAAGGTGTCGGAGAGGATGAGAATAGCACGTCAACGTCAACCTTGCTGCTCACCGGGGCACCCGTAGAGGGGCCTTTACGGGAGTTGGAAGCACAGTTGAAATCCCTGTTGAATCTCGGTCTGTCTCGCGAGGACATCCTACAAATCTACAAGCAGCAGGCACAAACCGAGAGGTCACTGAAGGCCAATGCCATGCAGAATGACCTGGGTCATCAAGATCGTGAGCATTTCGATACCGAGGCTGTCCAAATCTGCCATCTGTCCGAAGGCGACGGTTACGACTGCTCTGACCTGGAGGAAGAGGAAGACGAGGATGATGTTGTCGACGAGGAGGAAGAAGGGGTTGACAACTACAAGACTGCGGGAAACCCTTACTATGAGCTCTTGGGGGATAAAGAACTGAAACAGCTTCTGCGTGACAAGCCAGACGTATACGTCGTGTGCACGATCAGCTTAATATCATCCCACCTCGCCCACTGCGTCCCTGTGAATGGAACCGATGATGTGTCTCGCATTCATGTCCGAGGACGCATGAACTGTGGACCGGCTTTTGACGGAGATCAGGTGGTGGTGAACATCTTGCCCGACGTGCGAGAAGAAGGCGGCGTCCAGGTCAGAGTCGGACGAGTCGTTGGGATACATAAGGAAGTTACGCAGAGGAAGCAAATGGCGTATTTATGCATGGCTGACCAATTCCTGGCCCATCTGATGCGGCCCCTGAGGAGTTCGGTGCCCAAGGTGCACGTCCTGAACGGAACGGTGAAGGCTGACTACCCCGACCAGCGAGAGTGCCTCGTGCAGGTACACGCCAAGGTGAAGGGGCTCAAGCGAATTGTGAAAGTGGACGCACAGAGCCGTCCGAAGACTTTGTTCCTAGTCCGATATCTCAAGTGGGACACATCTCAGATCTACCCACTCGGCTACGTGACCAAAGTGTATAAAGTGCAAGACACCCCGCAGCACAGTCAGAAGGTACTAGATATTCTCTACCAGGTTCGGGTGAGAGAATCGCTGGAGATCTCGGACCTGGCCAAGCTGACCTTCTCCTTGGGTATCCCGCCCCTCTGGAAGCATGACCGAGAGGACCTCCGCCACTTGGAGACGTTGTCTATCGATCCACCGAGCTGCACTGACGTCGATGATGCCTTGTCCATCATGGAGGACCCCACCCAACCTGGGACGTACAAAGTCTGGGTGCATATTGCTGACGCTTCCAAGTTTATCCCGAAGGAATCCCCTGTGGACAAGGACGCACGGGCCAGGGTGTTCAGCTTCTACCCTACGCGAAGTGCCCAGAGAAGGTCGTACAACATGCTACCTTCGTTTCTGAGCGAAAATCTCTGCAGCCTGCTAGCCGAGCAAGAGCGTTTGGCGCTCTCCGTGAGTTTCCACATGACCAAAGAGGGCAAACTGTGTGAAGAACGACCTCTTATCACAGAGTCTGTGATAAAGAACAGGTTCCAGTTGACGTATGCGCAGGCTGAAGGCATGATCGCTCTTACCGTCGCCGACCCGTCCTGGGATGTCAAAGCCGTGAAGATTCTATACGCTATGGCGGAATCCATGCGGCGAGAACGCCTGAGGAATGGTCACTGGTACCAAGATATTGACAGGGAAGACGGAGGTGACGATGCAGAGACAAACAGCCGTGCGCATCACCTGGTCGAGGAATTCATGATCCTCACCAACAGAACGGTAGCCGAGTATCTCCGGGAACAGTACCCGCGACACACGCCACTGCGCCGACAGAGGGCGCCAACGGCTGATGATCGAGAGAACTGGGTCGCTTCCCACGGAGGACTCCTGCCGGCCTCGCTGTACTTCCGTCGCTTTGCCGACTTGGCTGGCACACAGGGGACCAGTAGCGGCGTGGATGACGCCATGGTCCACGTGAAGAGGTCCACACTGAGGTCGATGGAGAAATGTCTGGATGACGGGCGCGTGGATGAACTCGTCAAGCTCATCGGCCAAGAAGAGATGCACCCGGCCCACTTCCTGGCCATGCGCGCGTGGTACAGGATCCAAGACCACGCGTCGTTTGTCGTCAGCGACGACGCCGACGACGAAGATTCGGGCCACTTCAGCCTGCAGTTGGAGAACTACACGCAGTTCACCTCGCCGATGCGTCGGTACATGGACCTAGTCGTGCATCGGCTCGTGAAGGCAGCGCTTAGCGACCAGACGCTGGAACAAATGCCGTACTGCAGGGCGGAGCTGGATGACATATGTGCGGAGGTCAACTCGCGCCAGGTGGACGCCAAGGCTTACGACAAGGCATGCCGGGTCTTAAAGGCGGCGTCATCCATGGCAGAGAACCCATTGTACGTCCCCGTTACCGTGAGCGGCATATCCGACGATGGGCTGGCCTTGTGCGCACCAACGCTACCCATCATTGACTCCTCGATGAGGACCGTCAGATACGCTTTTCTCAGCCTGTCCGACAAACCCGAACCGGACGACGATGTCAAGGTGAAGTTGACTTGGGAGCGACGTGTCTACGAAGCGACGGGCTTCCATCCCATGGCGCGTACCACGGCATCGGCCAAGAGAGAGCGGACGGTGAACACGCTGTTGCATAGCACGGCCGTGAGGGCGCCGATCTGGGAGTCGATGCTGGCCCAGCTCCCTGGCATTGACACGGAAGGCGATCATGCGGACTTTTCGGAAAAGGTGCGACAGACGGTGGAATCAGCTCTTCAGTACCAGCCTCGCGAGTCCGGAAAATGTGACGAAATAACGTCGGAAATGGTGGACGGGGCCAACTTCACCAAGCACCACGTCCGGTTTTCCTTAACCGCGAAGCGATGCCTCGTGTTGCAGCTGCAATACATGGCGGATTGCCTCGGCCAGGGCTGGCTTCAGCCACGACCCTGCCTCCTCAGCATCACACCCAAGTTCGACGTCTGCCTGCTACACCAGGCCGACCCCATCCGCTGTTTCTCCGCCATCGCCACCCAGAAAGTAGAGAACGCATATGGCAGCCCGGAGGAGTACGCAGAGGTGTGGCTGCCATTGCTGTCCATGGAAGCGGCGGGCCAGGCGGCGAGCGAGGCCGATCCGGTCGTGATCAACCGAGTCCTGGTGTCGCTGGAGAACCGTGGCGGCAAGAATTATTGGGGGGCATTCAGACTCCCAAAGGGCTTCTGCGCCAAGCGTCACATCCAGCTGATGCGCAACTCGAAGGAAGAGGAGGAAGAAAGCCACGACTACATCTGCCTGAGGTGTACTTACACAACGCCGCCGGCGCTGGAAGGGGCGACCCACCAGAGTGCCTTTAAGAGGGTTTGGGTGGCCCATGCCCACACCAGAACGGTGACATCTGAGGAGGACAGCGTGCGTGCCGAGTTTGAGCTGAAAGAGTGTCACACCGACCCGCCACCGTGTCTATTGGTGGGTTCGGGGGCAGAATGCACCGTGGAGCTCCTGTCCAAGACGTTGCCTTTCGTGTAGGTATTTGGCATGCCAGACGGTTTTATTTTGAGATGTTTTTTGAGAGTAACTGCGGTACTATTAATTTCTTGTTCTTTTTTTACGCAGTCGAAGGAAATACATTTAATTGTGGTATACATCCATCATCCTAGAAGTACAGCGTTTGTTGGCGTGAAACTAAAATTAAAGGCAAAACCATGTTGAATTTGCTGATATTTAGCTGGCATATTTTCTGCGATTTACAGCCGCATGGAGGACGCAGTGATGGGCATTGGTCGTGGTAACCAGGACAAGCTCTATACAAAGATCGCCCTTGGTCGAAACTGCGGTGAACTCGGTACGTTTAAAGACCAGACAGCTTACCATCAATTACTTAAACGTCACATTTACATATTTCACATTATCAAATAGTTTGAACCAGAAACCCTGTTTTGTGATTGTCAATGTGCAAACCTATTAGCATATCACAATATATGTTTCTATACGTGACCATAAATTAGGACTTTTGATTTAATGACAGACGATCGCCAAAAGAGACGGGTCCCAAAGGATCTCAAGCTGAGCGTTTTCGATGCGAAGGGAAGACGCATGCCGTGGAATAATGAGAAACAAGCTGAAGCCATTCGCAGAGCGCTGAGCGAACCGTTCACCCTAATCCAGGGACCCCCAGGTATTTCACTTTCAGTTTATCGCTGGCCACGTGAGGACCGAAAGAACGAAATTTATTGATCATGATACATTTAATAACACACGTAGGCGCATACAGGTTGTTTTCGGTTTTCGGTCCACTCATTCGGTAGGATATGATCTTGATACATGATCTATGATTCTGGGAATTATCTTTTTTCTTTCGTAACCGGAAGGGTTTCCGCGGCAAATGGTGGCCCAGGTGGAACAAACAAACAAGTTCCATCCATGTCATTTGTCCGGAATAGTACGTCCCGGATAGGAACCCAGGGGTGCTCTCAAGTATCAAGGCATCAAGGCCTCCCTTCGACCCGATGAGCCCATAATTACGATTTTAACTGTATACTGATCGCAGTGTATATGGATATCTAAGACATCTGTGAAATGTATTAAAGTCAAAATGTGGCTTCTGTGCAGTTCATGTGTGTTATAATGTCGTTGTTACGTTTTTATAAAATGTTACATATGACATTTGTAATACCAACGCGAATGCTAGATAACGCAGGGTACTTGACGACAGCTACGGCTGAAATAATAGAAGAGGGCTAAACCTATAAGCTCAGACCGTAATGATATCAATTGTAAAATATTATCCCTCAACTGCAGAGGCCTGCTGAACGTAGCGAAACGAGGAAGTCTATTTAAGTATATTCAAGACAAAAAAATTCGATATGAGCCCATTGCAAGAGACATTTGTATCAAAATCTGCAGAAATCACTTTCAACAAGAGTGGGAACGGACAGCTGGTACATGGTTTCTCAAACGCGAACCATAGCCGAGGTGTATGTATCTTGTTTAGAAATGATTTAAACGCGGACATACTAAGTGTACATAAGAGTGATGATGGGCGAAGGCTTATGGCAGATATCTGCATCGGCGGAAAACGGATTTGTCTGGTTTGTGCCTACGCGCCAAATATAATCGCGCAAAGAATTGACTTGATGAAAAGGCTGACCAAATGGATAAAATGGAAGTGTTGTGACGATGATAGTATCATTCTCGGTGCAGATTTAAATGTCGTTGATGACGCAAAGGACAGAGCATCAGAACTGCTAGATGCCAGCTCTCCCCACTACGTCCATTTAAAAAAGAGTTTACAAGTCGATGACTCATTCCGCTACCTCAACCCAGGCAAACGGGAATGCACATTCATAGACCCATCAGGTAGAGGGAGGCAAAGTCGTATTGACTATATTTTAAGTTCACGGTCAGTGACAAGGAACATAAAATCCGTCGACATATGTGTTATGCCCACCCCAGATCATAAAGGAGTGATAGCACAATACGTTACTGAGTTAAATCACAAGGGGAAAGGATACTGGAAGCTTAACGCCTCGCTTTTACAAAACGATGAGTGTATCCAGTTAATCGAGAATCGCATAAGAGACACACAAGACGAATATCAGGGTATCTTATCTTTCAAGTTGATATGGGAATTAATTAAAGTTAGAATCAAGGAAGTTTTAATCAGATTTGCAATCAATTTAAGTCGCCTAACAAAAGATAATGTAAAGAAAATAGAAGATGAAATATCGAGGCTAGATGGTGAATTATGCCAGATGTACACAGAAGAGAAATTTCTCCTTAGACAACTTTTAAAGAAAAACTAGACACTGCCTCTGAACAAAAAGGCCAGGGTGCACAAATACGCCCTCGATCGTGCTCAGTGGGTGGAAGAGGGCGAGCGCTCGACAGGCTATTTTATGCGCTTGGAAAGCCATAGACAGGAACTCAATAAAATAGATAGACTGATGGGCGATAATGGAAAACAAGTCAGTTCAGATGAAGACATTCTTGATGAAGCTGCCAAATTATATACAAAGCTGTATAAAAGCAATAAACCTGACACAAATGATGTCAACTCATATCTAGGCGAAACAGTCTTTCGTAATACTCTAGCGGAGGAACAAGTGCAATCGTGTGAAGGGAAAATGACCATACTAGAATGTACTGATGTAGTAAAGAAACTTAAAGTAAACAAAGCTCCCGGCTTAGACGGGCTAACAGCCGAGTTTTACAAACAATTTTGGACCCTAATTAAACACATTGTTGTAAATGGCTATAATGTATCGCTTGAAGATAAGATTCTCCCAATTTCACAGAGATCGTCCGTCCTGTCGCTAATCGATAAAAAGGGCGACCAAGAAAGACTGACCAATTATAGGCTTATTAGCATAACAAACATTGACTATAAAATCCTAGCATTTGCACTGGCTAAGAGAATGCAAGGCGTACTTAATGATATTATAAGTACCGACCAAGCTGGATATATTAAAAGGCCATTCATCGGACATAATATTCGACTGGTACAAGATGTGGTAGAACACGCACAAAGAAGCAACCTAGGCGGTGTCCTACACTTCCTAGACTTTCAGAAAGCCTTTGATACACTTGAATGGAGATTTATGATAGCGACCCTAAATAAATTTCATTTTGGATATGGTTTCATTAGGTGGGTGGAATTCCTATATACGACACCAACGATGTTAATAAAAAATAATGGATACCTATCAGACGAAGTAGAGATGCATAGAGGAGTAAAACAAGGATGCCCACTATCTGCGCTTATATTTATAGTAGCAGTTGAAATCATGTCACTAAGAATCAAACAAAATGTAAATATTAAAGGATACAAGATTCGTAGCAAAACCTACAATATGGAAATTAAACTTTCCCAATATGCTGATGATGGAATTATATTCTTGGAAAATGTGGACCAGATATTGCCCTGCATAGATGAAATTAACAAGTTTGGTAAAATAGCTGGCTTAATGCTCAACCAAAACAAAACTAAAGGCATGTATCTTGGGAAAGATAGAAATAATGTTGATCAAACAATACACGGGATTACAATCTCGAAAAACCTGCAGAAATGTCTGGGGATTTATGTAGGGTACGGCAAAAATGTTTGTAATAAACTGAATTGGACAGATAAACTGGCAGCCATAGACACGCTATTACAAACATGGAAACAACGGAACTTAACATTATTCATTAAAATAGCAATTATAAAATCCCTCGCCCTCCCTAAAGTGACACACGTCGCCACACATTGTCCGATACCTGAAGGCATTATGACAGAACTAAGTAAGTTGCTCTTTGGTTTTATATGGAGAGGGAAGGAACGTAGTAAAAGAAATGTGCTGATCGCCCCCGTACTAGAGGGGGGCCTAGGAATGGTACACTCGGAAGCATACTTGCTATCTTTGAAAGCATGCTAAATAGCACGAATCCTTGATACGAACCAGGAAAGTGCATCATGGAATATTCTGTCAAAATACGTGTTGGAAAAGGTTATACCAATGGAGCAGCTAACTGAGTTATCCTTTGATAAAAGGGAGATGTTTCCATTGCTCAATGAGCTACCTCCATTCTATCAAGAAGTGGTATACGCATATGCAAAGTCAAATCGCCAGGATAAGAGACATGGTAAATCTCTTAAAGGCTAATCTCTGGGGAATCAACACATAGTTTATCGAAATAATGTGAACCGAGGAACATGTTTGTTTTTTAAATCTATGATTGAATGCGGTATAAATAAGGTCGGTGACTTATGTTTCAAGAATGGCATAGTCAATGAATTATTTTTATATGTAGGCCTATGCTTAAAGAAACAAAAATATCTTTTTCATGAGATAACATTACTTCGCCAAGCTCTTAAACCGTATATGCATCTGGTGAAAAGTTATATGCATGGGGAAAATACCTGCCCTGGTTATAAGGAAAATGTAATGCAAGCGAAAAGCAACTACTATTATCAACGTATTATCAAATATACAAAGGAAAAACCCAGGACGAATGTTATAAATCAATGTGATATAAATGGTATAGATATCAATGTTCTCTAGGCAAGGCAAGTTATAGACGTCCCTGATTTGAAAATTGCACAGTTTAATTATGAAATGTTGCATGACTTACTACCATGCATGACAAATTTGAAACGATGGCGAATACGAGAATCAGACCAGTGCCCGTTGTGTAACGCGGTACATGACACTCCGCATATGCTATTTTTTGTCAATATGCTAAGAAACTAAGGTCACTGGTAGAGACCTCCTCTGGGGCTACTACCACAATAGAAAAGGTGCTAGCATACGGAAATAGTATTGTAAGCTACTTTATATATGTATTATACCTGCAAAGAGACGAACTGAAAAATTATGGTAATGTTACGTGTGCTCTGAGCTATATTTATGGACAATTAAAAAGTTTAATAGACATATACAGGATAAGCGCAAAATGTGAAAAATATGTGCCTCTTTTAGAGATCACATCTCAAGGGATTTGTAGTGGCGTGTAAATTTTATTTCTTCATTTATCAACATTTATTTAAATGTACATGTACTGGAATGTTTATGACAATTATAAAGATGTTATACAACAATAAAAATAATAATAATGTTGTTGTTTGAATGACATCCTGGAGATTGTCTATCACTCGTAATGGAGTCATCTAACCCATTCCAATATTCCACTCACGTTTGACATTGCCAATAGTGTATATTTCTTGCGTTTTCATTTGTTCTCTTATCAATGCTTGAGTAAATAAAAGTGATGCTTTTACGTCATGAACAGGAACCGGGAAGACTTTGACAGGTGTGAAGCTGGTCTACTGGTTCGTCCAGGCCAACGAACGCCTCAAGGAAGATGAAGGTCAAGGCGGCGTCGGTCGACGACAAGTGATGTACTGTGGGCCATCAAACAGCTCCGTGGATGTGGCAACAAGTGAGCATCGCTGCGCTTGCTTGTCGTCGAGTGAACGTGGAATTGTATTTTTGATCGTATTAGAACTGTTTTAGATTTCTTTCCTAAAATCAATATAATGTTGTCCAGATATTAGCGACGTATTGATCTTACATGCTTCAGTATTGGAGTTTAGAGTGCAAATCATAAAAGTCACAACGTCGACTTATATGTGTTTTTTGTTTTGAAGAACTGCTTCGGGATAAGCTGATGAAAAAGTGTCCCAAGATAGTGCGCGTGTACTCGGGTGCCCTGGAGCGACAGGTGTTCCCGGTGCCTCGCGACACTGTCCAAACCCGTATCCATAGCGGCCGCCGCTACGAGCTCATCAGCAAGGACTCCAGCAAGGACATTGCCCTCCACCACCTGATTCGCCGCCCAGGAAACAAGTTCAGCAAGGAGATCAACCAATTCGACCGGCTGTTCGCGCAGAACAAATATCAAGCCGATTGCATCTCCGATAAAGAGATGGAGAAATACAAGAAATTGCTAACGGACGCGGCTATACACGAGCTGCCGCAGTATGACGTCATCCTCTGCACGTGTTCGGCCAGCGCGGGGAATCGCCTTACGCGGGCCTGTAATATCGCCCAGTGCATTATCGACGAGTGCGGCATGTGCCTGGAGCCGGAGAGCTTGGTGCCGCTGGTGGCCCACTCCCCGACGCAGGTTGTCCTGATCGGCGACCACAAACAGCTCAGTCCAATCGTCTCAAACCAGACAGCCGCCAATCTGGGGTTCAGTCGGTCCATCTTCGAGCGCTACGCGGACCGGGCCATCATGCTGAACACGCAGTACAGAATGGTACGTAGAATGATGGTGATGTCTGAACTACCGTAATCCTGCGGGATATACCACATTAATAACTAGATCAAAGAGCTTCGGTGTCGAGAAATGCCGTTTGGTTTCTGGCGTGACTTACTCGTCTTACTAATGGTCATGGTACACATGTGCCGAGGAAGAAATATTTATTCAATATCCAGTAATTCAGTGATTTATCAAGTTATGACTATGGATACCTCCTTTCCGCAATTACATTGTAGGCTACTATCCTTCCATAGTTTTGGAAACGACGATTACTCTACATCCGGTGAAATGCCTTTCAGCAACTGTGTCGGTCCTCATTTCCCGGTATAATCGCTATCCCTTTATTTCAATAGCACCCAAGCATTAGCGAGTTTCCCTCACGGCGCTTCTACAACGGGCAGCTCAAGAACGCCGAGCATTCCTCATGGTGGGAGTACACTCCCCTGCCGATATGGCCGACTGCCAGGCGAACGGTCTTCTGTCACGTGGAGGGCACCGAGAAATCGCTCACGCTGTCCGGGCCGGATGGCAATGAACGCTCCAAGAGCAATGAGGACGAAAGACGTCACGCGGTCAGTAATGTCTGCTCGGCTTTCCTTTGCTCGCATCCCTTGACCCGTCTTCACCAACCCTTCGTTGGTAACGTGATGTTATAATGTTTCCCGCGGTCCAATCATAGCTACTGACGCTTGGGATGTGGTGTACTGTGCCATATCAGCGAGCTTCTAGCGAACACGTGCATATGCAGAAAAAATCCCAGAAGTAATAGTAAGACAACAGATTGCCTGGCTGCGCAAGAGCATACATGTAGCATTAGTTCTAGTGGCGCTGACGCTGACGTCACACTCCAGTTGAGATGTTTTATGAATAACGTAAAGCCTATACATGAGCATATCACGCAAATCACTAAACAAACACAATACCGACTACAATACCTGGAAAAAGTAACAAAGAAAAAGAAAATAAAAAGATATCACGTGACAGACAACCAGTGTTGTGTGTCGCAACGGCAAATATTGCCGCGTGAAAATATGTCCTTCGTGTGACTACAGTTCCTACACGTTGAAAACTATTTGAAGGTGTCGCCAGATGCTTACATGGTGATGTTCCTCCAAACTGTGAAAGTACGTTGCACTGCTAGTTGGAGGCATACGTTCGATCGGTCGTATGGATCATATTGTGGTGATGGCACATACATGTGACGCAAAGTGTCAAGTCCGTTTGTGGCGCATCTTTCGAGTATATGGATATTACAAAGTTTTCTCCAACCTGTATGGTTGTTCTCCAACCCCCAATGTGGGGAAAAAGCAACCTATTTGTCCCGGCATATTCCTTGTGGGTTATATTGATTAGCCCGCCTTGCGTTTGGTCGTTACTATCATTAGGCACTGTTCAATTGTCCTATCTGTCCAGGTGCCATTTCAGAACCGCTTGGGATTACAGCGAACTGTGAAGTGTCCTTCTTGCATGTGCGCTACCAAACATTGGCATTGTTCCTGGCAGTTATGCAGATAAAGACGGCATCCCCTTGTATAGTTGTTGTGACCAGCGGGAGCAGGACAAAGGAAGCATTTTTTCCGTAGCTGCCAGGTAGAGCTTCCAGCTTCCAGTCCTCTCAGCTCGGATGAAGAGTCTGACCACCAAAACAATTGTATGAACATCAACCAGGGCTGTGCAGTCCTTGACTTTTAATGGCTTAGTCTCTTCACGTCAGATACAAGTGTGTGGAGTTAAATGAGGCCTTGGCTAGTGAGAACATGTTTCTGTGTTACATTCACAACAAAGAGCTTCTTTTGAAGGTCCTTCAGGGAACACAGCGGATGTGTTGAATCACCTCCAAGTAATCCCAGTTTCCATTCGGAGTTCGTGGTGTTCCTCTCGCCATTTTTGCCGGGAAATAGAAATACTAATCCTTCTTGAACCTGCTCTTGGTAAAATGCATCTGACGGTGTGCCATCGCCATCATGTGGATATCGCTCTATAAGGGCGATGTACGGAGCAGCATCTTGGACACTTTGTGTACGCTTTGCCACCCAGCAACTTAGGGATCACCTTCTGTGCGTAGACAGTGGCTCATAGTTCTTCCATCCCGCTTTTTTCCCATTACCTTGCATCCCGCTCCAAGACAACGACATAAATATGGAGGAATCCACCGTTTAATTTCGAAGCTTTTCGTTTTTGTTCGCCAGTTAGAGACACATTGATAAATATGGCCCGGTAATCCTTTCATCGCTTATAAAATGGTCAAAGGTAAATAACTTTGACGCCATCTTCATCACGATGCTGACCGGTTGTAATTTGTGGTGTTTTTTGGTTATTAAAGGTGAGGATGTATTTGGAGCTGGTCAACCGCTACCAAGTACCCAGTCGCTTCATAGCGGTATTGACGCAATACAGCGCACAGCGCAGCGAGATTGCCCGAGACCTGAAGGCTGCTGGGATAAACTACCCCAAGGTGGATACAGTTGTCATGAGTCAAGGTCAGTTGGACTACTTCCTGTGAAATCATCCCTAAGTGACACATATATACTGGGGCTGAAAAACGTCTTGCCCGGGCACTCGGGAGCTTCCTTGTTTTAATGGCGATAAATGGCGAAAATGTTTGTTCACCTAACACTATGTCGTGATGAAATGTTCCGTAAAGAAGCAATTTTTTTTTACAAATATAAATTTTACAGAAATAAATTTTACAGAAGTAAATTTGACAGAAATAAATGTTACAAAAATACATTTTAAAACTAATTTTGGAATGTTTTACCGTAAAATTCCCTGTCTGATGACATGTGTGTTCTGTGTCGCTCTGGCCGGTGTGTGATCACTTGTGCTCTGCATGTGCTGCTTCAAGGTGACGAATGGGACTACGTCATTCTGAGCACAGTCCGTTCCCTGCCGACCTACGAAATCGACAAGCGGCCAACTGTCGGCTGGTTGAAGAGGAACATGGGCTTCATCGTCGACCCAAACCAGATGAACGTGGCGCTCACCAGAGCCAGACGTGGGCTCATCATTCTAGGTGAGTCTAACGTGGCGCTCACCAGAGCCAGACGTGGCCTGATCATTCTAGGTGGGTCTAACGTGGCGCTGGCCAGAGCCAGACGTGGACTCATCATTCTAGTTGGGTCTAACGTGGAACTGGCCAGAGCCAGACGTGGGCTCATCATTCTAGTTGGGTCTAACGTGGCGCTCACCAGAGCCAGACGTGGGCTCATCATTCTAGGTGGGTCTAACGTGGTGGTCACCAGAGCCAGACATGGGCTCATCATTCTAGGTGGGTCTAACGTGGTGGTCACCAGAGTCAGACGTGGGCTCATCATTCTAGGTGGGTCTAACGTGGCGCTCACCAGAGTCAGACGTGGGCTCATCATTCTAGGTGGGTCTAACGTGGCGCTCACCAGAGCCAGACGTGGGCTCATCATTCTAGTTGGGTCTAACGTGGCGCTCACCAGAGCCAGACGTGGGCTCATCATTCTAGTTGGGTCTAACGTGGCGCTCACCAGAGCCAGACGTGGGCTTATCATTCTAGGTGGGTCCAACGTGGCGCTCACCAGAGCCAGACGTGGACTCATCATTCTAGTTGGGTCTAACGTGGCGCTCACCAGAGCCAGACGTGGCCTCATCATTCTAGTTGGGTCTAACGTGGCGCTCACCAGAGCCAGACGTGGGCTCATCATTCTAGGTGGGTCTAACGTGGCGCTCACCAGAGCCAGACGTGGGCTCATCATTCTAGGTGGGTCTAACGTGGCGCTCACCAGAGCCAGACGTGGGCTCATCATTCTAGGTGGGTCTAACGTGGCGCTCACCAGAGCCAGACGTGGGATCATCATTCTTGGTGGGTCTAACGTGGCGCTCACCAGAGCCAGACGTGGGCTCATCATTCTAGGTGGATCTAACGTGGCGCTCACCAGAGCCAGACGTGGGATCATCATTCTTGGTGGGTCTAACGTGGCGCTCACCAGAGCCAAACGTGGGCTCATCATTCTAGGTGGGTCTAACGTGGTGGTCACCAGAGCCAGACGTGGGCTCATCATTCTAGGTGGGTCTAACGTGGTGGTCACCAGAGTCAGACGTGGGATCATCATTCTAGGTGGGTCTAACGTGGCGCTCACCAGAGTCAGACGTGGGCTCATCATTCTAGGTGGGTCTAACGTGGCGCTCACCAGAGCCAGACGTGGGCTCATCATTCTAGTTGGGTCTAACGTGGCGCTCACCAGAGCCAGACGTGGGCTCATCATTCTAGTTGGGTCTAACGTGGCGCTCACCAGAGCCAGACGTGGGCTTATCATTCTAGGTGGGTCCAACGTGGCGCTCACCAGAGCCAGACGTGGACTCATCATTCTAGTTGGGTCTAACGTGGCGCTCACCAGAGCCAGACGTGGCCTCATCATTCTAGTTGGGTCTAACGTGGCGCTCACCAGAGCCAGACGTGGGCTCATCATTCTAGGTGGGTCTAACGTGGCGCTCACCAGAGCCAGACGTGGGCTCATCATTCTAGGTGGGTCTAACGTGGCGCTCACCAGAGCCAGACGTGGGCTCATCATTCTAGGTGGGTCTAACGTGGCGCTCACCAGAGCCAGACGTGGGATCATCATTCTTGGTGGGTCTAACGTGGCGCTCACCAGAGCCAGACGTGGGCTCATCATTCTAGGTGGATCTAACGTGGCGCTCACCAGAGCCAGACGTGGACTCATCATTCTAGGTGGGTCTAACGTGGCGCTCACCAGAGTCAGACGTGGGCTCATCATTCTAGGTGGGTCTAACGTGGCGGTCACCAGAGCCAGACGTGGGCTCATCATTCTAGGTGGATCTAACGTGGCGCTCACCAGAGCCAGACGTGAACTCATCATTCTAGGTGGGTCTAACGTGGCGCTCACCAGAGTCAGACGTGGGCTCATCATTCTAGGTGGATCTAACGTGGCGCTCACCAGAGCCAGACGTGGACTCATCATTCTAGGTGGGTCTAACGTGGCGCTCACCAGAGTCAGACGTGGGCTCATCATTCTAGGTGGGTCTAACGTGGCGCTCACCAGAGCCAGACGTGGGCTCATCATTCTAGGTGGGTCTAACGTGGCGCTCACCAGAGTCAGACGTGGGATCATCATTCTAGGTGGGTCTAACGTGGCGCTCACCAGAGCCAGACGTGGACTCATCATTCTAGGTGGGTCTAACGTGGCGCTCACCAGAGCCAGACGTGGACTCATCATTCTAGGTGGATCTAACGTGGCGCTCACCAGAGCCAGACGTGGGATCATCATTCTAGTTGGGTCTAACGTGGCGCTCACCAGAGCCAGACGTGGGCTCATCATTCTAGGTGGATCTAACGTGGCGCTCACCAGAGCCAGACGTGGACTCATCATTCTAGGTGGGTCTAACGTGGCGCTCACCAGAGTCAGACGTGGGCTCATCATTCTAGGTGGGTCTAACGTGGCGGTCACCAGAGCCAGACGTGGGCTCATCATTCTAGGTGGGTCTAACGTGGCGCTCACCAGAGCCAGACGTGGGCTCATCATTCTAGGTGGGTCTAACGTGGCGCTCACCAGAGTCAGACGTGGGCTCATCATTGAAGGTGGGTCTAACGTGGCGCTCACCAGAGCCAGACGTGGACTCATCATTCTAGGTGGGTCTAACGTGGCGCTCACCAGAGCCAGACGTGGACTCATCATTCTAGGTGGGTCTAACGTGGCGCTCACCAGAGCCAGACGTGGGATCATCATTCTAGGTGGGTCTAACGTGGCGCTCACCAGAGCCAGACGTGGGATCATCATTCTTGGTGGGTCTAACGTGGCGCTCACCAGAGCCAGACGTGGGCTCATCATTCTAGGTGGGTCTAACGTGGCGCTCACCAGAGCCAGACGTGGGATCATCATTCTTGGTGGGTCTAACGTGGGGCTCACCAGAGCCAGACGTGGGCTTATCATTCTTGGTGGGTCTAACGTGGGGCTCACCAGAGCCAGACGTGGGCTCATCATTCTAGGTGGGTCTAACGTGGCGCTCACCAGAGCCAGACGTGGGCTCATCATTCTAGTTGGGTCTAACGTGGCGCTCACCAGAGCCAGACGTGGCCTCATCATTCTAGTTGGGTCTAACGTGGCGCTCACCAGAGCCAGACGTGGGCTCATCATTCTAGGTGGGTCTAACGTGGCGCTCACCAGAGCCAGACGTGGGCTCATCATTCTAGGTAGGTCTAACGTGGCGCTCACCAGAGCCAGACGTGGGATCATCATTCTTGGTGGGTCTAACGTGGCGCTCACCAGAGCCAGACGTGGGCTCATCATTCTAGGTGGGTCTAACGTGGCGCTCACCAGAGCCAGACGTGGACTCATCATTCTAGTCGGGTCTAACGTGGCGCTCACCAGAGCCAGACGTGGGCTCATCATTCTAGGTGGGTCTAACGTGGCGCTCACCAGAGCCAGACGTGGGCTCATCATTCTAGGTGGGTCTAACGTGGCGCTGGCCAGAGCCAGACGTGGGCTCATCATTCTAGGTGGGTCTAACGTGGCGCTGGCCAGAGCCAGACGTGGGCTCATCATTCTAGGTGGGTCTAACGTGGTGGTCACCAGAGCCAGACGTGGACTCATCATTCTAGGTGGGTCTAACGTGGCACTCACCAGAGCCAGACGTGGGCTCATCATTCTAGGTGGGTCTAACGTGGCGCTCACCAGAGCCAGACGTGGGATCATCATTCTTGGTGGGTCTAACGTGGCGCTCACCAGAGCCAGACGTGGGCTCATCATTCTAGGTGGGTCCAACGTGGCGCTCACCAGAGCCAGACGTGGACTCATCATTGTAGGTGGGACTAACGTGGCGCTCACCAGAGCCAGACGTGGGCTCATAATTGATTAATCCCAGTAGAACTCATCGCATAATATCTACTACGTTTGTGCAGGATAAAGATCCCCGGGTCAGCATTTTTCGTCATAACGCACTTGGGCGTTTAGAGCCCGTTATGATAGCAATCTGCAAACCATGTGTGATGTGAGAGATCGTATAGTGATAGCACCTTACATAATATCTGGTGATATGCACATATCAAGAACACAAAGGCACTCAACCCCGCCCCACCCCTCCCCTTCACATACCATCGTCCTCCCATCAACACAATACTATATTAAATTATAATGGCCTCAACTGGAAGGCAAACATTCGTGCGTTAAGTAAATGTTGATACGATTCGCTTCCCGCTGTCTAGGAAACCGCAACTTGCTGGAATGCGACACGATGTGGCGCAAGCTCCTGCGCTTCTACGGCCAAGAGGGTTGCCTCAAGGACGCGGATGACTTCCTCAGACCCGCTGGGCGGACGTCCCAGACCACCCACAAACCACGTCGCCGTCCACGCAAGATCTAACTCGATCCTGACCCCCAAGAGAAGGTCACCATAGCGACACTAGCATGAATGATTTTCGAAGCTTCCTGCAACATATATGGCTTAATATAATGGTAGATTTAAAGCTTGTTTTGACTGGGGATGTGGCAGTAGCGGACCAAATAATGATGGTACTTTGGCCATAAATAATACCGTCAGATGTATATTAAGATATTGATTTTGGACGATAAAGATTGTGTAGTTTTGATATACCAACATGTATACCCATGTTTTATATTCAGTTTTATACTCTATGCCAATTGAATCATATCAGTTTATTGGCAGTTTTATTAAATTGCCGCTTTTACCAGTGACACAGTGTATCACCGCTGTGCAATTTGGAACATATATTGCGATTATTCTAATCTTGTATATCATACTGCAAAGAAGAGGAATTAGTATAATTTCGCTTTGCTAAATATTTTTGATACAGTATGAACGTGAACCCCTGCATTATTAAAACAAAAATCCTGCAGTACCTATAAGTACGACTTTTTTTCATTATTGTATGGATTAGATCTACTTATTTTTTATATAATTCCAGTATTAGCTCATTATATATTAAACTCATTGCACTATGTAAGTACGATTGTTTATTCCATGTTTTTTTTATGCTTTAAATAGAGCAAAAAAACAAATATAATTTTGTCCCGGTGACAACGAACACAAAAATGTGTTATTTATAGTCATTTTTTATTATACGTAACGTCATGTGCTTTGCTTTCTGATATCCTCAATAAAAGCTTCAACGTATTCGCCTTGTTTTGACGGACACGGAAAAGTAAAGCTAGTCTTGATTGCGGACAGAAAAGTGTGGGTCCGCGCGTTGAGTCACACAGTGCGGTCAGAAATTAGGTCACTATATGAAAACATTAGTTACATAATGGGGTCAGACAATATAGGTCACGTAATGAAATAAGAAGCAAAGTAGGTCACACAATGGGTCAGCAGGTACAAATCAAATTGCTGTATAAATTTGAGTCTGGGAATGATGAGTGTGTCGGAATGGTCGGGCCAAAGAGTGTGGCCAGGTGATGGGGTCAGAGAGTGCGGCCAGGTGATGGGGTCAGAGAGTGTGGCCAGGTGATGGGGTCAAATAGTGGAGCCAGGTGATGGGGTCAGAGAGTGTGGCCAGGTGATAGGGTCAAATAGTGTGGCCAGGTGATGAAGTCAGAGCGTGTGGCCAGGTGATGGGGTCAGAGAGTGCGGTCAGGTGATGGGGTCAGAGACTGAACAGGCGATGGGGTCAGAGACTGAACAGGCGATGGGGTCAGAGCCTGAACAGGCGATGGGGTCAGGAGTGTGACCCGGTGATGGAATCAGGTGATGGGGTCAGGTGATGGAGTCATGTGGTGGGGTCAGGTGGTGGGGTCAGGCGGCGCAGGTCGAGTGGGCGCAGTAGAGTGCGGACCGCTCGGTAAGCCTGTCGATACAGAGCTTGCTCATCTCGGGGTGATGCTTGGTCCACGCTTCATATTAATCTCGCACAGTCGACAAGATCAATTGAACCAATAGACAGGAATCGATAGAGTATGATGAGAGACTGTGTGAGAAAGGGTGGAGGAGGGGGGGGGGCATCCAATTCAATTTCACCTCACATCATCACCCCTTACCCCACTGACGCCGCCGAGCACATTTACCGCCGCCGAGTCACTCAGTACCTTTTCTCTCCTTCACACATGCTGAGTGACCAGCAGCCACCTCAAGAGGTCTGGCCATCCGTGCATGTGCTGTAGCCCGTCCGCTGCAGTTCTATGTCATCTGTCGTCTACACCATATATTCCCACTTCCCCCTCGCGCACACACACTTGCCGTTCAAACCGATCGTTCGGCGTTGTCAGTCCAACTTTGTCCTGGGTCTAACGTGGTCTTGTGGGTCTAACGTGGCGCTCACCAGAGCCAGAAGTGGGCTCATCATTCTAGGTGGGTCTAACGTGGCGCTCACCAGAGCCAGACGTGGGCTCATCATTGTAGGTGGGTCTAACGTGGCGCTCACCAGAGCCAGACGTGGCCTCATCATTGATTAATCCCAGTAGAACTCATCGCATAATATCTACTACGTTTGTGCAGGATAAAGATCCCCGGGTCAGCTCTTTTCGTCATAACGCACTTGGGCGTTTAGAGCCCGTTATGATAGCAATCTGCAAACCATGTGTGATGTGAGAGATCGTATAGTGATAGCACCTTACATAATATCTGGTGATACGCACATATCAAGAACACAAAGGCACTCAACCCCGCCCCACCCCTCCCCTTCACATACCATCGTCCTCCCATCAACACAATACTATATTAAATTATAATGGCCTCAACTGGAAGGCAAACATTCGTGCGTTAAGTAAATGTTGATACGATTCGCTTCCCGCTGTCTAGGAAACCGCAACTTGCTGGAATGCGACACGATGTGGCGCAAGCTCCTGCGCTTCTACGGCCAAGAGGGTTGCCTCAAGGACGCGGATGACTTCCTCAGACCCGCTGGGCGGACGTCCCAGACCACCCACAAACCACGTCGCCGTCCACGCAAGATCTAACTCGATCCTGACCCCCAAGAGAAGGTCACCATAGCGACACTAGCATGAATGATTTTCGAAGCTTCCTGCAACATATATGGCTTAATATAATGGTAGATTTAAAGCTTGTTTTGACTGGGGATGTGGCAGTAGCGGACCAAATAATGATGGTACTTTGGCCATAAATAATACCGTCAGATGTATATTAAGATATTGATTTTGGACGATAAAGATTGTGTAGTTTTGATATACCAACATGTATACCCATGTTTTATATTCAGTTTTATACTCTATGCAAATTGCATCATATCAGTTTATTGGCAGTTTTATTAAATTGCCGCTTTTACCAGTGACACAGTGTATCACCGCTGTGCAATTTGGAACATATATTGCGATTATTCTAATCTTGTATATCATACTGCAAAGAAGAGGAATTAGTATAATTTCGCTTTGCTAAATATTTTTGATACAGTATGAACGTGAACCCCTGCACTATTAAAACAAAAATCCTGCAGTACCTATAAGTACGACTTTTTTTCATTATTTTATGGATTAGATCTACTTATTTTTTATATGATTCCAGTATTAGCTCATTATATATTAAACTCATTGCACTATGTAAGTACGATTGTTTATTCCATGTTTTTGTTATGCTTTAAATAGAGCAAAAAACCAAATATTATTTTGTCCCGGTGACAACGAACACAAAAATGTGTTATTTATAGTCATTTTTTATTATAAGTAACGTCAGGTGCTTTGCTTTTTGATAACCTCAATAAAAGCTTCAACGTATTCGCCTTGTTTTGACGGACACGGAAAAGTAAAGCTAGTCTTGATTGCGGACAGAAAGGTGTGGGTCCGCGCGTTGAGTCACACAGTGCGGTCAGAAATTAGGTCACTATATGAAAACATTAGTTACATAATGGGGTCAGACAATATAGGTCACGTAATGAAATAAGAAGCAAAGTAGGTCACACAATGGGTCAGCAGGTACAAATCAAATTGCTGTATAAATTTGAGTCTGGGAATGATGAGTGTGTCGGAATGGTCGGGCCAAAGAGTGTGGCCAGGTGATGGGGTCAGAGAGTGCGGCCAGGTGATGGGGTCAGAGAGTGTGGCCAGGTGATGGGGTCAAATAGTGTAGCCAGGTGATGGGGTCAGAGAGTGTGGCCAGGTGATAGGGTCAAATAGTGTGGCCAGGTGATGAAGTCAGAGCGTGTGGCCAGGTGATGGGGTCAGAGAGTGCGGTCAGGTGATGGGGTCAGAGACTGAACAGGCGATGGGGTCAGAGACTGAACAGGCGATGGGGTCAGAGACTGAACAGGCGATGGGGTCAGGAGTGTGACCCGGTGATGTAATCAGGTGATGGGGTCAGGTGATGGAGTCATGTGGTGGGGTCAGGTGGTGGGGTCAGGCGGCGCAGGTCGAGTGGGCGCAGTAGAGTGCGGACCGCTCGGTAAGCCTGTCGATACAGAGCTTGCTCATCTCGGGGTGATGCTTGGTCCACGCTTCATATTAATCTCGCACAGTCGACAAGATCAATTGAACCAATAGACAGGAATCGATAGAGTATGATGAGAGACTGTGTGAGAAAGGGTGGAGGAGTGGGGGGGGGCATCCAATTCAATTCCACCTCACATCATCACCCCTTACCCCACTGACGCCGCCGAGCACATGTACCGCCGCCGAGCCACTCAGTACCCTTTCTCTCCTTCACACATGCTGAGTGACTAGCAGCCACCTCAAGAGGTCTGGCCATCCGTGCATGTGCTGTAGCCCGTCCGCTGCAGTTCTATGTCATCTGTCGTCTACACCATATATTCCCACTTCCCCTCTGGCGCACACACACTTGCCGTTCAAACCGATCGTTCGGCGTTGTCAGTCCAACTTTGTCCTCCAAGGAGCCGCATCGACAGCAGATGGCGCCACAGCATGCACGTGATGGGGGTTCCAGAGTTTTGACCTTCAATAATTGGCCGTGTCACAATGAACGTGATCCCCCCGGGGAGGAAGTGGGGAGGGGGGAAATACCTAGTTGGGTACATACACATGTGCCGTCAAAATGACTCCGTATCTCACCTTTTGCCCGTCAATCAACGGACCAAACATCTCTCTTGATATGCTCTTTACCATAGAAGTTATTCCAGTTGGTATCGAAAGTATTCAAATAATTAACCTTCATATACTTTGCCATGAGTTTCAGTGTATTTTGGATGCCTTCTGTAACCTAAAATGTCTGTCTCAGTGACCACAACATGTCGCATTTTTCTCTCGTTCTCCATATGCCCATTATGGCATGGGCGGCACACCCAACCACTGTAGTAATCTAGTCCCCGCCCCCCTGTCCCCTGGGATGTGATTCCGTTCTCCAGCTTTCATCGCTATACACCACCTCTAACTTAAATTATTCAAAACAAATCTCTATTCAGACCCGTGCAATAAGAAGTGGACAACACACAAGTCTTCAAGCTTCAAAAACGATATTTTCGTCCTTATTTACCATTTTATTTGAAGAGAATGCTACAGTTCTTTTAAATCGGATGGCTTATGTTTCATGCCAAAGGTTACACATACAGCAATATCTTTCCTGCTAGAACTGTTTTATGTGGAAATGATGTAGGCTAAACTTTATGTTGGCGGATCGTTTTGTTTGATATCTACGTCATCAGCATTTCAGTACCGCTGCTTTTTTTTACTTATAAAGTACAGTAACATCTTTTCAATACAGAATTTTCACACATTTAAACGATATAACAAAGATATTGTTCCGAAATAATTGAAGGTCTTAATTTAGGGTGCCCGGACCATCCCTTGTTCAGCATTTAGACTACTTACAGTTTTGGGGTTGACCCCCGTTGCCCTTCACCCCCCTTCTGACCCCCCCCCCCCCACCTACCCCGGCCGTCTACCCACGCTTCTGGTCGTCATTTGTTCGGAGAATTTATCCCGACCACATTTCTTTCGAAACCTTGGACCCGCCCCTGCGTACAACTGTAGGGACAGAATGTTAAGGGCGTTTTGGGAAAGTGGAAAGCTGCGGCAGTCGGCGAAACGCTAGCCGCCGGGTGTTGGGAAAGGCCCATCCGTGTAAGATGGTCGTGGGGGTTAGGCGAGGGAGGGGGTAGTGGAGGCCAGTGAGCGGAAAGGAGCGGAAAGGAGCGAAAAGGGGGGCAGCATGGGGTAATATGTGGTCTGTTTGCAGAGTAACGTGTGATCGAAAGGCGAGCAGCCTATATGGGAGAAGGGCGGGGATGGGGATCGGGTGGGGAGGGGGGGGGGGCGGCAGATGTTGGGTCAGTATTTGGTTTTGTGATGGGGTTGAGGGGGGTGGGGAGGGTGGAGGGGATTGTGCGGTGGAGAGGGGCTGATGGGTGGGAAGCTCCCAGGGCCCGCTCGCCGCCAGCCTTGAATTAACCCCCACGTCGGCTGGAGTACAAATACGAGTGGCAGTGGACCAAACATGTGGGAGACGCGGACTGGGTCGACCGGGACTCCTGCACGGAACTCACGGCCATTGTACTTCAGCCCACACACCCCCACCCCACACCCACACTCCCCGCAAGACCACCCCAGGGATAGGGATGAGTACCGGGGGGGGGGGAGGTGGGGGTCCCGGGTTTCAGTGTGTGGTGGCGTCGTCGTCTGAAGTGACTGCTGCTGGCCGTCGCTGGACAGAAACCCTTCCTCAGATCAATACATCTCGGTTAAAACTCCCATCTCGGATTGTTCGGCGACCGCTGGAACGAAGCCGTAACCTCGTTAATACTGCCCTCAATCGCCAGCATTTCGTCAACGAGTGGTTATTTAAAATACTCGAACTGGCGAGTCCGCGAAAAAAACTTCATTCGTTCAATCGTCATTTATTTCACCAGGTTTGAATGGAATGAAATCATTGCATCTTAGCTTTTCTCTGAGTAGGCACAACTGGGAAATTTAATGACGAAATAGTTATGGCAACAGGCAATTGTAACCATATCAACAGTTGGGTTTGCTGATCAAGCCTACATTTGTGCATATCTTCACTTGGGTTTGTACGGAATAAAACGATGGAAAACACTCTCATAAAACAAATAGAATATATTCATTATGCATCTCTAAGAAAGAATGAATAAAGAAACGTTTTCCGAAGAACGAGAGAAGTAGGCACAAGTAGGTATGGCGTTAGTTCAAGTACCCGGCTTCCCGTTTGTTTTATCAGGGGTAGGTTGGCTCTATGGCATTATTATTCACAGAACAACACACAAGGTGTCTCTATGTACATTCATTTAAGGTAAGCTACCCATAATAACAAGGTAAAAGAACTCTGTATTTGTGATTATTTCATGAAAGTATACCCAATTACACACTTTCTGGTGAATTTTTAGGATACTTTACCGTCCGTTAAAAAAATATTCTCCATCTTCTAAGTAGGCCCCCATTTCACAAAATGACCAAAACTTGACACCTACCACGAATATGTAATTTTGCTACAATTCGGCTCAATATTAAGTCATTATCGTCAGTAATACCTCTTTGGAAAGCTTAAACCTAGTGCAATACAGGAATGATATTCAATGTAAATAGTAGCCACCAAAAATTACAGAATGGTAATAATAAGCTGCAATTATGCAAAAACAGGACCGTTTTTGCCAAAGTTCGAAATCACCACCTTCACAAAATCGACTATAATTTCACCAAGAATGAAAATCGTGCCACCAAAGAACTTTTAAAAACTTCTAAAAGCATCGTTCTTGTAATAAAAATAAAGAAAAATATAGGTAGCCGTGCAAATTTCCCGAGAAACACGTCCTGAAGCTTGAAAATGTTATTTCACTAATATTTTTTGGCGCAGCTTATGTCACACAAATTATCATTAATTTACGCCTTGTGTTCACATTTTAATAAATCCGGTTATATATAATGGTCTGCGATATAATTATGATCTACACGAATGTTTTCTGAACTATTTACAAGTTTTCTCTATGCCTTTTTCGTGAATTTTCCGAATTTATCACGAGGAGCCATTCTCGCGGAAATACCCTGTGAATGACGTCACGAATTGGGGATTCCCCCGTGAATGACGTAACGAGTTAGGGATTCCCCTTTCACTGACACCTGCCGCTGTTTTTCGATGTTTACCGAGATCTTTTCTAAATCGCCGGAGCTTATTATACGATGCTCCATTCATGTTACATATGTCACCACTACTTTTGATGTGTTTTATTCGTGCTTTGTCCATTAAGACTGCGTAAAATCTCAGGGCTACAGCCCGCCGATGTTTGCCGATGTTTACCGAGGTCTGCTTAAAATTCGCCGAGGCTTACTATGGGTATTATTATGGATATTAAGTATTATAATAATGGAATCACAGCCGACAACTTTACTAGATTAAGAACAAATTAACAGTCCTACATATTAGGCTCCCCGTTCGGCATGCCTGGTTGCTACGTTGTATGTCATGCAAGTGATTCGCATTGAAAAGACAGTGTATACCGGCCCATATTATCGCTTTATAACAAGTCATAATGGGTACTTCTTTATTCTGTAAAATACATATTCCGGAATCAGATGTTTAGTATCTTTAGACAAAATAGATGACAGAAATATCCTTATTTCCGCACTTAAAAATATTAGCGAACAAGAAATACGACCGCTTTCCTAATAAAATGTTGAAACTTACGCAGCTGTCCGTACTTGCTTTTTGCGTGTTCCGTATCGTATACGACTAAGGGCGTGTTCGATGAACCTGAAACCGACGGGAAACCGAAACCGGTTTTGGAACCGGTTTCAACGGTTTACCAACCTCAAGGCGAACGCAAAGTTTCATTTGTTTACAGCTTCAGCATGTATTTAGGCAATGGCCATATGATGATGAAGTTGTGCCAGCACGAATATGCCGTCTGCTTCATTTACTACCCGCGATCGAATGTCCGTTATTAAATTAGTCTCATAATTTTGTCCAGAAGTCTCTATGCGATTTATTTGTGATTAATTATGGTGAATTTGTTGATCAAAGTGACAGTTCCGCCGAACCGAAACCGTTAAACCAGCTCTCTGGATAGTTTAACGGTTTCGAGCAAACCGGTTTCGGTCCTTCTCGTGTCGAACAGTCAGCTCGGCAAACCGGATTTGGTTTTGTGTAAATCGAGTACACAAGTCTTATGCAGAGCAGAAGGAGCTAGACGATGAAGAAATAATGACGTCAGGGGCGCACCATGTCATATCAGGAGGGGGGTGGGGGCCTAGAAAATATTTGAAAAAATTAGTTTGTTGTGACCATTTGGGGGAAAAAAATGTTTGCTTTTCAGGTGCTACAAAAAAATGACAAAGATACAAAAAAATAATAAAATGTCAATAAATTTGTGAAAAATAAAAAAATTGCATGGTAATTTATTTTCTAGCCCCCCCCCCACTCCCCCCCTGATATGAAATGGCGCGCCCCTTAGTTTCTGAAAGACAGGACAGGTCATGAGACGATTCTTCTACGTCACTGCCTAGCATCAATGGCCTGTACGCGCAGCCTACCTTCCGGTTGTTTGCCTTCACTCGCCTCACACACAAGATCGGCTAAAGTTGTCCTTGGATGCAAAACTAACCACTGAAGTTCTGTGAATATCAGAAACATAACCATCCGAGTAAATGTATGTAATATATGAGCGGTCCGACAGTCGATAAACCAGAATGCGGTTGTCTCATTGAGTGACTGTCAGTGGGCGTATTCGATTGGACCTGTTCTGCTGTTCTACAATCAAAACACACTAACCACTCCGAGCGTTCGACTGGTCCCTGCTCTTGTTCTGGAACTACCAGAACTTACTCCTCCCTCGAAGCAGAACAGTAAACAAGAGCAAGGGAAAATGGCCGCTTATCCTGCGACCTGCACTAAGCGGGCCTTGGGTGTCTTGGGGCATATTACATATATTAATTTAGGCATACTAAGGTTAGTAAGCAATTTATATCTCATGAGACTAGCTATTGTCAGCTGATTTTAATGATAATCAATTATGTTCACATAATAAACATATTTTTATAGACATTTAATTGGCATAAACACCATGTAAAACAATGTATTATTTATAATGGCTTACATGTCGTTATTATCAGTTACCACGTATTTCACGTATGTCTTGAAAGACTCTACAAATTAGTTATCTTTGCGGATATCCGCAAACATACAGTAAAACAGATTACTGTCCGAATAAAACAAAATCCCGCATGTTGCTTGTTAATTGAGCGGGTACACCTAACAACGCTCTTTCACACTTTTACGGCGGCTAGGACAATCTTGCACTGAAGTGTCCATATAGTATGGAATTCTTGGGCCAACTACAACGCCGGGGATTCGCTTCAAACGACAGTGCTGCTAATTTACAAGCGAATTTAAAGCAGCAGCCGGTGCCTGATTAGATTATTTGCTGCTGCCCTCGAGAACGTCGACCACGAGATCATCGTTAAGTCTTTCAAAGTCCCAAATACGGCAATCACCAGCACTGAAGTGCGCAATAACAATCGAGGCATTGTTTCTAAGGTTTGATAAGGTCTGAAAAGAAAAAATATGCGTAAAAAAAGCTGCTTTGGGTGCCCAAAAAAGCGGGAGGGGGCAAAGTGGTCGTGGTCCGAACTCGCGAAGAAAAGATTCTTTATTCCCAGGTCACGATGATTTAAATGGTCAACTCCGCGCATACAATGGAAAGGCGGATACGTGATATAAATTTGCGATTTCCCAATACATGCGGTTATTTAGTATTAAAATTCACGATTAATGAAAATCTTTGATCACGCCGGTCGGCTAATATTTCATTTCGAGTTTACGGAGAATTCGTTTCCTCATTTCCAGTTTACGTAGAAAGGAAAAGTCCTTCCCGAGGAACGCAAGTACCCCCCCCCCCCCAACCCCCCCATCCCTCCACCGCCCAAGAACAAAAGTTCTTTATTTTCCTGGTTTTATACGGGCGTCCGGAAACATGTGTGAAAGATGATGCCTGCATGCTTTATACAAAAACAGCACCCAAAAACCAAACAATTGAAGCTTGTGCTATATAGAATAAGATCACTAATGTCCTTTACCTAGAAGAAATACATAGTGCCCCCCCCCCCCCCCCCCCCACCACCGCCCCCACTAGCCCGTGGATATAAAATGGTCCGTCAATAATGTTTCAAGCTTAACAGATGGATTAGGCCTACTCCAGATTTAAAATTTGTGCATTTTCTCATTATCAGCAACAGTTTCATTCACGAGTTCCTCGCTGAGTATATAATTAGAGAGCTAGTTTTTCCGCCGCCATCCTTGGCTGGCATGGGTGTAACCACAGGCAGGCTGGTTCCCGGTGAATCGCCGTCCGCCATTAATATTCCGAAAACAGAACACAACGCATTCGATTGCCAGCGTTGTTCTTGGAACAAAACCCTCTGCGCATCGCGATGTTCCTGTTCTCGAACACTCCCAATCGAATACGCCCAGTGTCAGGCGATCTAACGTGCTGCGCGGGGTTTTACATGTCGTATGACGTAATAATCATCATGACTCGCATGTCTGCGCGCGGTATCTATGGTTACGTAACAGCGCTCCTTATATGGACTGACCAGCGGGGGGGAATCAACCGCCGCAGCGCCCTCTATATTCCGCAAGATATATGCAGCGCGAAAACTCGATTTGCGTCAGTGTGCAAGATGTCGGCGTAGGGTTCGCGTTGAGTTCTCTCAGACATTTGTTTGGTCTCGTGTGGCGCGAAGCGGTATGTTTGAGTGGAATCTACAGTTTATCATCGATCTATGTGTTACCATTATTATTTCTGTTAAACCAGTAAGTTGGTAATGTCAAACATAATCTAGTTTTAATGCCATTAGTTCTTAAATCTCTATTATCGCTCACCGTAGTGTCGGCTCAACACTTGTCAAATTCAATAAGGACCAGGACTAGACGCGTAAGGTAGGGATAGTACTAGCCTATCCGCCCGTATGGTGTTTTTAGCAATACTTTTCCAGTTGAGGAAAAAATATTATGAAATTCTTGGTGCAAGTGCCCCGGCCCTTACTGGCCTTAGCCCCTTAGGCTTAGGTGTAAGCCAAATAGAATTCATACAGAAGCAACAATATTTCCAGTTAACCTTTGCCTTGGTACTGGTAGATCTAGTATACAATTAGTATCCTAGCAAAACCACCAATAAATATCGCTGCTGTTGAATGAAGCTCTTTGCATTTGGTTGGTTGACTTGTATGTAATTGTGGGTTCAAATCCCACCTGGGTTATCAATAGCCGCCCGAATCAGCGAATAGGCAGGCAGCTTCAATTTTGGCAGGTAGATTTTCAGTTTGGCAGGCACTCAGATATCGCTTACCCACCCAAACAGAGCATTTTGGTCCATAGGTTTAGAAGAAAATCACAATTTTATCCTATCAAAATTTATTTTTAGTTATAGAAATATTTAATTTGCAAGCTCAAAACGTGACCTGATCACCTGGCGCCATGTTGTGTGTGCATACTAAATACTTTATTTATTTACCAGCTAAAATGTTTGCTGGCAAAAAAAAAGTCTGGCTCATACCCTGGCCTCAGTGGGAAAATTGGACTGCTGTAATGCTATAATGCTTTCTATATTTTGCAAGATATAGGAAACACAATTAATGTCATTAAATTTATATCTGTTACTCGACAATTAACAAGAACAATGGTGCTCCGTTTGTAAACACCGATGATTCGCCTCAAAATACAACGCTTCCAACCGTCTCATCGAACGAACCACATGCATTATGGAGAGATCAAAGATCTTTGACATTATTATGATTTTATAGTTAGCGATGCATGGACCAAAGCAAACAAAAATTCGTTTCACACCCACTTTATTATTAACGCACAAACCGCGCAGCCGGCCGGTTACCAACACTCTAACGTTGACCACAATGAGTGCGCGCAGCGCAAATGTAGCAAGGCACCAGCGTGATGCGCACTCGTTCTAAGAGCACATGTTGCTCACACTGTGCCAGTGTTGGCTACGGTTTACCCCGGTCGTCTCCGGTCCTTCCCGGTCTATATACCGGGACGAACCGGGGCCATCTCGCAACATTTTGGCGCGAAAACAGTAGGGCACGGTGTTACTACGGTGCTGGTACGGTATGCCACGGTACATCAAGGTGTCACCACGGTGGATGCCGGTACGACTACGGTTTTACTAAGGATTGACTAACGGATCATCACGGTAGGCCAAGGTTCATCCAGGTACCACTAAGGTATCACCACGATTTGTCCCTGTTTACCAAGGTTATGCTAAGGTCCACCAAGGTTCTGCTACGCTCCACCAAGGTGGTACTACGGTCGTGCCCGGTCGTGCCCGGTCGTGCCACGGTTTCACTACGGTCTCACTACGGTGACACTACGGTAACCGTGTCAGGGCGTTGCATCATGGCTGTTAGCAGGCCCCTGAACCTGTGTACTAGGATGCCGAAAGCGTTCTCAACCACCCTTTGAGCCCCAGACAGCCGGTAATTGAAGATTCTCTCATCATCAGTGAGTTTCATGAGCCAGGTCCCCATGGCGAAGGCGTCATCCGCAGCTATGAAGTATGGTATGTCCTTGTCATCAGAACGCCACGGTCACCCCCGGTTGCCTACGGGTAGCCCCGGTAGCTTGCACTGTGCTACTACGGTGGAGCCCGGTTGTACTACGGGGGCACTAAGGTTTCACAAGGTTTGGAAATACCGGGGCTCGGTCCCGGTTCGTGCCGGTAGTTTTGAACAGTTCAAAACCACCGGGGCGACCTACGGTTCACCACGGTACACCCCGGATTACCCCGGATTGACTACGGACTCGCTACGGTTGCACAGGGTTGTCCAAGGTTGTCTCCGGTTTTCAGAACCGGGGTAAACCGGGACTATGAACCGGCACAGTGTGAGCTACCCTTAAGGATTGACTACGGTTCATCACGGTAGGCCAAGGTTCATCCAGGTACCACTAAGGTATCAGGTTCTGAAAACCGAGGACAACCTTGGACAAACCTGTGCAACCGTAGCGAGTCCGTAGTCAATCCGGGGTAATCCGTTGTGTACCGTGGTGAACCGTAGGTCTCCCTGGGGCTCTGTCTCGGTTCATGCCGGCGGTTTTGAACCGAGCCCCGGTATTTTCAAACCTTGTGAAACCTTAGTGCCACCGTAGTACAACCGGGCTTTACCGTAGTACAACCGGGCTTCACCGTAATACAACCGGGCTTCACCGTAATACAACCGGGCTTCACCCTAGTACAACCGGGCTTCACAGTAGTACCACCGTGCAAGCTACCGGGGCCATCCGTAGGCAACCGGGGGTGACCGTGGCGTTCTGAGGCCACGGTGAGTCGTGGCAGCACTAGGGTAGTACAAAAGTGGGATAACATTTGTTTCGAATCACTTTGTGCTTCATCCCTGGAAAGAGACACATCATGGATCTTGTCGTCAACAACTACTGGGACAAACTGCAGCTGCTGAACTGACGACTGCAGTTGAATCGATAGCAGGCTACAAACAACATAGTGATGCTCCAAGTTATTCAGCAAAACAGAAGAATGAAAAGAAAAAGGGCCAGAAAACAGAGAACTGGGCGGGTGAGACCTTGGGTGGAGAGGCAAGTGACACTAGGGCAGTACGCACGTCTAATGAATGAAAGACACATGGTTTCGCAAGGCTTGAGAATCTGGGTTGAAGTTGGCCATAACACTGAGGTACCTAGCCTCACAGTCGTGAAGTGTGCGACGCCATCATGGCTGAATATGCTGAAGAAGTTATAGAATGTTCAACCACCCCACAAGAATGGACATCTATAGCTGAGAAATTCGGGTAGAGGTGGCAGTTCCATAATTGTATTGGTGGTCTGGATGCCAAACACATAGCCATTAGGAGTCCAAACAGAGGGGGGTCAATCTACTACACCGACTTCTGGCTATCCTCGGATGGCGGAGAAGGGGAACGTGAAGAACCAACCTAATCCCACCTAATCTAATCACGATCTGCACCGAAAGTTTAAATCTTAACATTAATTTGACGAGTTTCGCTTCGTTTCGGCCGACTGGTAAGGAGAAAAAAAATTAATTCAACCCGCCCCCATCAATGTCGAGCAGCGCGCCATTTTGCCCGAGCAAGTGACGTATATTGTGACCCTTCATGTGGAGCCGCCTTACGTTAGAACTGGAAGTTATCTTGCGGAGAGAACTCTTCATAGTGGAGGAACCACAGATCAGGGTCGCGATTAACGGATGAATGGCTGCAGATCCAAGCTGTGCAGTAGACCATGATCTTAGCGTTGCATGGAAAAATAACATCGAAACATAATGATATATCTCTTGCCACGATTGTCTTCGTAAAAAAGCCACGATTGGAGTTAGAATCGCAGCTATTTATATTTGCGATAATCACGCGCTCTTGTGTTGCTCACACAGTAGGCGTCATTTCCGGTTTGAATATAACCAATTGGGGATACACTTCTAAAAAGGGCTGCCGCCTGGTTTAGCGCCGAAATCGTGGCTGGCGGTCAGTTCTAAATGTTATTGTGACCTACAGAACGGACGACAAATTCTGTAATTTGGAGGATAGACATTTGGATATTATATGAATCGGTAAAACAGCGTTAGAGGCAAAACGGCTTACTTTAAGTTCCTATTTGCACGTTAAACCGCCAATTTAGTGATTTTTTTCTTTAACTCTATGTTACCACCATATTTGTCCAATGTAATATATTGAACGACATTCTATTCCCCACCCATTGTAATTGCGTCATCTGTACCTATACTTAGATTTTGTAAAACTTATTCTGAGTCATCCAGAAATATCACTTGATTCTTTGTTTCTTGAGTACACATTGATAACAACTATATCTTCTTGATTTATTTGCATTTTAAGAATAACAAACCTTCCTTGATAGTCTATCGTTAACTTAGTAACTTTGTAATCTAGTTTTTTTTCTGAATATGATCATGATACCTTTGCTATGATTAGTGCCATGTGAAAATAAAATGTCACCCCCATATTCAAGTTTCCACTGCCCTTCTGGTAGTTTCGATCTGAATGTTTCCTGTAGTTACATTAAAATTGTTCTTATTTATCCACCTAAAGATAGCTCTTCTTTGCGATATTCGTTTAGGCCCCTAACGTTTAATGGGGTCATGTGTATATCTAAGCCCGGGTCATTGAACATGATTTACCACATGATATAGGCCTAGAGTTGCCGTTAAATCTAGTTTAAAATATCTAGTAATGTCATACATTGAGAACTGGTAGGAAATTACAGACCAGTTACAGACAGAATACCAACAGCAACACATCTTGACAAACACACAAAAACAACCCGATACACCGTAGCAGTCATTACACAGATTAACACGAAAACATACATCAAAGGGTGGGAATAGTTATGAGTTTTTCACATGTTGTACCAACCTTTCGTATTGATATTTTCGTACACAACCCTCGCGCAATGCAGATGACCAATTTTCATTGCCTGAGCTTAGCCATTGTTCGTTTTACAATTTCTTTTGCAATCAAGTTTCTCCGTACGTGGGCCCAAGTCTTGTTTTCCTTTCCATCGGCTGACGACGATCATCACTTTGTCCAAGATCCACGCATAGAGGTATTATATTTCCACCTGTTTAGCGACATGGCTTCTTTATTATCGCAATATCAAATTAATGTTTGACATGGTTGATCTTGCAGGCTGTAGTGCAAGCTACCTAGTGCAAGGCGAAAATGACACAGCGTTTAAAGGCGGACGCATTTGTCTAATCGCACTTTTAAAGGAAGATGCCAACCTAGCCTCTCACGCTGCTTTACCGATTTATATAATACCCAAGTGTCTATCCTCCAAATTACAGAATTTTCCGTCCTGTCTGTAGCTCACATTAAAATTTAGAAGTGATCGCCAGCCACGATTACGCAGCTAAACCAGGCGGCAGCGCTTTTTGGATGTGTGTCCGCGATTGACCAATCAGGAGGCGATACTCCAAATAATTATATCCAAACCGGAAATGATGCTTACTGAGTGAGCAAAACAAGAGCGCGTGATCATCGCAAATATAAATAGCTGCGATTCTAACTCTAATCATGTTTTTTAATATAGACAATCGTTGCAAGAGATATATCAATATGCTTGGATGCGATGTATCCATGAAACACTAACATCATGGTCTAATGCGCGCCTTGGAACTCCCGCAATTCATCCGTTAATCGCGGCCCTGATATCTTGTTTTCTCTGAAGGCTACCTTCACTGTGAAGAATTTCCTCCGCGAGATAACTTCCAGTTATAATGTAAGGCGGCGTCACATAAAGCCACAAAATACGTCACTTGGTCCGGCAAAATGGCGCGCTGCTCGACATTGATGGGGGCGGGTTGGCTGAATTTTTTTCTCCTTGCCAGTCGGCCGAAACGAAGTGTTCACACTCGCCAAATGAGTTTTTAGATGTAAACATTTGGTGCAGATCGCGATTAGATTAGATTGGACACCCGTTTTAATTAATTAAATGAGACCATGGGCATTGACACGTTTCTTAACCGTCCCCCCTGACACCTCCACCAGACGCCCTCCTCCCACTACCACCACCACCACCTCATCTACCACCTCTACCACCATCACCACGACCACCCACCACGACCACTACCACGACCGCCACCATCACCACTTCCATCACCACTACCTCATCTACCACCTCTACCACCATCACCACGACCGCCCACCACGACCACTACCACGACCGCCACCATCACCACTTCCATGACCACTACCACCACCACCACCTCATCTACCACCTCTACCACCATCACCACGACCACCCACCACGACCACTACCACGACTGCCACCATCACCACTTCCATGACCACTTCCATCACCACTACCTCATCTACCACCTCTACCACCATCACCACGACCACCCACCACGACCACTACCACGACCGCCACCATCACCACTTCCATCACCTCCACCACCTCCACCACCTCCACCACCACCACTGCCACCACTTCTACCATCTCCACCGCCAACGCCAATGCCACCACCACCGCCACCACCACAAGCAGCCGCACCAGTACCACCACCACCACATCTACCACCTCTGCCACCATCACCACGACCACGACTAATACCACGACCACTACTACCACCATCAACACCACTACCCCCACCACTACCACCACCACCACCACCACATCTACCACCTCTACCACCATCACCAAGACCACGACCACTACCACCACCACCAACACCACCATCACCGTCACCACCGCCATTACCGCCACCCCCGCCAGCGCCACCACCACCACCACTACCACCACCACACCACAAGAGCCGGCGTCCGATCAGAACCAATCCCGCTACTGTTGCTATGACAGCCTCAATCTACTAATTCCGCAATCCTGCGCGCGCACACCTATCCGGCAAAGCCACCGTCTAAGTGTTAATTGGGCTTTCAGCGAGGGAATACCCACCGCTATTGTTCCATTGGGACCTCATTTCACCCCCTCCCCCCCATCCTTCCCCCCACAAAAAAAACACCCATAGCCATGACTGAGGCAGATTCCAGCATCTCTGGCGACCGTCGTATTCATCCTGCCGTGACAGGCCCTAAGTGATCGATAGCTGTTTTTCAGAGACAAAACGCAAGAGCTAAATTCCCGGACTAAATTCTTGTGTCAGCTCATCGTCAGCCAGTTACGTGGCGCGGGTGTGATCATCCCCGCCTAGAATACTTCTACCAGAGGAGAGATGATTTATATAGTGGTGTAACTGTTTGGTGTTTATTGTCCACTGTGTTGCTACTCTCCTTATCAATCCCCCGCAAAGAATACACTCGCCATGGTCAGTTTTCTGACCTTGACCTAATTTCTGACCTTGACCTGACAAGGTCCGAAGTTCGGTCATTAGGTTGTAAATGCAATCGATTGCGATTGCTTAGAAATTCCGTGACTACGGTAAGAAAGATGAAAGTCACCAATGAAGACTATGAATAGATGATTACCTCGACGAGACGTGGGTAGATACGATTTCATTGAATGGGCGGTAGGTACATACGATTACATTGAATGGCAATTGGGTAGATATGATTACATTGAATGAGAGGTAGGTATTTACGATTACATTGAATGGCAATTGGGTAGATATGATTACATTGAATGAGAGGTAGGTAGATACGATTACATTGAATGGCAATTGGGTAGATATGATTACATTGAATGAGAGGTAGGTAGATACGATTACATTGAATGGCAATTGGGTAGATATGATTACATTGAATGAGAGGTAGGTAGATACGATTACATTGAATGGCAATTGGGTAGATATGATTACATTGAATGAGAGGTAGGTAGATACGATTACATTGACTGGGAGGTGGGTAGATTCGATTACATTGACTGGGAGGTGGGTAGATACGATTACATTGAATGGCAATTGGGTAGATATGATTACATTGAATGAGAGGTAGGTAGATACGATTACATTGACTGGGAGGTGGGTAGATACGATTAGATTGACTGGGAGGTGGGTAGATATGATTACATTGACTGGGAGGCGGGTAGATACGATTACACGATGATGATGTCATGTAGATTATATACAATGTCGGCCCGAATCCTTTTACATATAAGGACAATCTAACATAGCTGCCATATGAAGCGAGGTTGTTTCTCGTACAGTTTGAGACGTATTGTCCTCCGATTTCTTGAAAGCATCAGTTACTTTGTTGGGATACTATGCTTTGACTTTTCAATGGGCTTTACCCTAATGCGTTGGAAACACAAAATCACACGGCTTGATCTCCATATGTATGTGTAAATTGTACTCGCGGGACTCGCATGAACAGAAAGGAATCGGGTAGGAAGATAGATAGCCGTTGCACCGAATTTAATTGTCCAGTGCGAGAGGCATTTAAATGGAGGGATTTGTGTTATATGCCACTATTGGATATACGGACAGGCAAAATATTTATAACTTCTGAAATAGGGACAATTAAGGCTACAAATTTGCTTCGCGCAGCCATACCCCTCTGATCCCCATCTATTTCTACATTACTCTGCCAAAGTATCAAGAACTATCAATATCGATTTATTCTGCCAATATATTCATGTGAGCAAAGGGCAATTTCCAAACGTGTTCGCTATTGAGTGGATGGTAATATATCGCGTCACGCGTTTCTCGGCACCACGCGCAGAAGGACGCATCGGATCGGGGCAGCAGCCGACTTTTTGCGCTTTTCCCCGCGTTTTCAGAAGCGTCGTTGCCTCTGCAAAATGAAATTGTATAGACAGCTATTTTTCTTACCCATTGGGGGCCAAGCCGGGGCCTCTATTTTCAATAGACTGTGGAATAGATTGGGGTTGGGTTTCGGTTCCAGAGAGGGGGGTTTTAAAGCTGCTCATGCAGCAATTTTTTATTTAAATGATGTTTTTTGAAATATTTTGGAAACACATTTAGAACGCCTAGTCTGACTGCATAAATGTAACTTTCATGAGAAATAGATCCGTCATCGCATGATGAATGGGATAACACTGTCGCAATGTGCAATATTTCGATGACGTAGTACACAAGAAAGCCACACTTTTTCACATGGGATGCACTAATTTTGCCCAAAAAAAGGAGGCTTAACAACATATCTGGGTTTTTATTGCATACAATAGGTGTACTTCTATGCTAAGAATATAAATACATCATTTCCAATCAAAACAGTTTTTACATTTTTCACGAAAAATATTGCTGGATGAGTAACTTTAAGGGGACAGGAACGGGAGGTTGTCGCGGAGGAGGAGCGGCTTAAAGCATGAAGGGTTGGGCCAATGACTGTATACAATGAGTTCCTGGTAGGTCAGTGGGGAGCAGAGTATGTCTGCCTCATGCGTGCTCTGCGACTGTACAAACGAGGTGACCGATTGGTGGGGAGAACTATTGACAAGGCACTAAACACTTAATGCTTGTGTGACATGGGAGGTCACCACTGCACCAAAGTCGCCAAGAAGCAGAATCAAGATGGCGACCCAAGTGTTATATTATTATAGGATTAAATAAACATAATTTCGCAGAGAATCTAGACTAAAAGATTACAAGGAAATCCCGTATATAATCGAAACTATACCTTAAACAACTTGATTGTTACATTGTTGGGGTGGGTTGGCTTTGACGTTGTAAATGTACACGGCGACGATTCCTGGTGAGACAGGGCCGTAAGTCAGTGCTAGGGGAGGAAGGGGCGCTGTTGCCCCCTCTCCCTATCTGAGGCCGCCAGAGAGGGGCAGGGGACCGCTGCCTGCGCGTGATTATTAAGCTTCCCATTACGGCGGTGACGGGTCAGCACGGAGATGGGTGTCGTCGGCTTTATATCTACGTTTAGTCGCGATCACTGCCCCCATCACGCATCCCGCGGCCTGTATGTACCCTACTCTCATCCCTCCTTCGCCCCGTCCCCTCACCCCTCACCCGCAAGCTCTACATCTCTCTCCCCATGTATCGCCCCCGCCCCCCCCCCCTCCCACCCTCTCTCCCTCTCTCTCAGTCTGTTTGGCCACACGGCCACCCAGGCAGCCGCTAGGCGGCAGGTCATAGACATCGAGCTACATCGGAGGGCTAGCTAAGGGAAGGGCGAGGGCAGGGGGAGGTGGACGCGGTGAGAAGAGAAGGGAAAGGGAAGGGGGGGGGGGGATCACCCCCACCCACCGCGCGCACGCAATCGAAGAAAAAGCTGCCGCTATCTGCCATGAAGCTTACTTCCGCCACGCCCGGAAGATGAGCAGATCGACGTCACAGAGCAGGGTGGGAGGCGGTGGCTAGGTGGCTGGGTGCGAGGCGTTGGCTAGGTGGCTGGGTGGCAGGGTGGCAGGGCGGCTGGGTCAATGGACAGTCGACTCGCGATCCGCGCCGCGTGAGAGAAAGGAAAAGGGGGAGAGACGGAGAGAGAGGGGAGAGGGAGTGTGCGAACTGACTCTCAACTCATCCCCGAGGGCGAAAGCAAAGAAGGCCGAGAGTGTGAGGAACGTACATTGAGCGGCGACAAGCGAGGACAGAGGCAGAGCGAAGGCATAGGGACAGAGAGACAAATCTCTGGCAAATGCTGGCGAGTTCTTCACGCCATCGCCATCTGGATGGGAGTTTGGAAGTGCGTGGGCAGCGGGTCTCTACCCGCACCTCTCCCATTCGCCACCAATGGTGCCAAGCGTTCAAAGCTCAGCACCTCTCTTGTTCCTGCCATTTCTCATCAACTTTTAAAGCAGACATGAGTCGGGCTGCAGTTTTTCCTGGCATCTCCTGCTCCTCATCCTTTCCCTATCGCCTCTGAACGTGACGAGCTCGGACTTTCACAAATCGCCCCTGAGTATAAAGGCGATCACGGGGAAATAATACAGATGCGAACATCTACCGTTGGGGCCGACTCCGCCATATAGTACGTAGCATCCGGGGGCGGCTTGGCACCCACACACCCTCTCTGCCCGCCGACGGCCGCTGCCGCTGCCGCTGCCCATCGGCGCCTCACACCCCTGGCGTGGCATGTTCCTTATGCCTTGTCTGATTCCATAGCATCATCGCCGCGGGGTCAGAGAAGGTCACCTCCCCCGCCCCCCAACCCCTCCCTCCTCCCCGCCGGTGGATTCTCGAGGCGCCTAGCTTACACGGATTACAGGCCTCGTCCTCCTGGGTCCCGCCTTTCACATCCAATGCTTACCACTACATCGTGATAACAAAAATGTCGTCTGCTGAGGATTGTCTGTCTGGCAAGGGGAGAAAGTTGGTTGGCATTTGGGGCGAAGCGGTCGTCAGATTGGCTTTTCGTTGTTGAGTTTGGATTAAACTTACCTGTAATAACGATCCTTTGTTGGAGACGATTTCGTCATGCGCCGCAGAGCCATCCCACTGGATATATAGGATATGGAAGGACACTTAGGAATATCATCATCTCTTTTTCATTGTATAAGCCTGAACGATAGAATGCGCCCGACTCTTCTGCCATAAGGCCCCGGGTAAGTCATGGAGCTACTTTGACTATCAGAACATCTACGTCTCCTCGTGTATAGTTTCCCACCTGAGTCTGGGGCCGTTGTATCCTTTGATCCCAATGTCTCAGTGGTTCATGGGCCCAGATTAACCCATATTTGCACGATAGGGGGGTCTAAGGAGTTGTAGTTAGTTACCATGCACTGAAGTAAAATGAAATTAATTAAACTTAGGCAAATGTTGTGCACACGAGAGCTAAATTTGGTCATGGTACCTCCGGGGACAATGACAAATTGGGATAAAATGTACCCCGTATTAGATCACGCAGACCGGGTTTCGAACTAGGGACCTGCACTGATGCAATCAAGTGTTCTACCACGGCGGCCTATGCTTGGGTGACGCATGTAGTGACGAATGCCATGCTGTGGTGATACATGGGATCTTGTTGGACCTATTGTGGTGATGCATGTGGTGCAACAAGACCACATGTATCACCGCAATATATCCAACAAGACCACATGTATCAAAACAATAGAACTAACAAGACCACATGTATCAAAATAATAGAACCAACAATACCACATGTATCAAAACAATAGAACCAACAAAACCACATGTATCACCACACTTGATCCAACAAGACCACATGTATCAAAACAATAGAACCAACAAGACCACATGTATCACCACAATAGATCCAACAAGACCACAGTATCACGGCCATAGATCCAACAAGACGCATCTCTTGCACGAACAATGAGATATCTGCATGCATAACTCGTTTTACAGATTGGTGAGAAAAAGAAATCCAACCCTTTGGGGATTTTGTCCGTTGTATCGATAATATGACTCCCATGTGTATTTTCTATAGCGATTTGTTTTAGTGCATATTAACACAATGACCACCAGCGGGCAGGGGCTGGTGGGAGCGGGCAGGGGCGGGCAAGGGCTGGTGGGAGCGGGCAGGGGCGGGCAAGGGGCTGGTGGGAGCGGGCAGGGACGGGCAAGGGGCTTGTGGGAGCGACTGGGGGCCGAACAGGGGCGGGCAGGGGCTGGTGGGGTCGAGTGGGGGCCGGCAGGGCGGGCAAGGGGCTGGTGGGAGCGATTGGTGGCGAACAGGGGCGGGCAGGGGCTGGTGGGAGCGAGTGGGGGCCGGCAGGGGCGGGCAAGGGGCTGGTGGGTCCACCTTCAGCTTCTCGGCAAACAGCCTGGGCAACCCCCGGAACTCCTGCTACTAGAGCGGCGGATGAGGCCTTGGCCCGTGCGTGTGAGGTGCAAGGGAAGTTTGTTTTAATTACCCAGAAGGCCCCGGGCGACGCCATATTGCTTGCTGTGAGCGGTACCCGATCTCCCAGCAGGGGGCGTCCTGTTGATACTTCATGCACGTTCTCTCCGCCCCAAGTAAAACTAGGTCAAACGACAAACGCTTCTAGTTGAACAAATATCCATCCTCCGCCATCAGATATCACTGTTAGCGTTAGCCATCACTGTTATTAAGGCAACCCACAGTTTTTCCATTTTATTAATTTGAGGCAACATGTTTTTTTGACCATAGTTAAAAACCGGGTGAATCGCCTTTATTAGGGGGGTGGGGGGGGGGTACCTTTTCCGACCTCCGCTATTGGCATCAACGAAATCTTACGTTATCCGTACAATTCCTGGTTCAACGCGATCCGTTATATCGGTCTGCGAATTCCTCGATATTCGCGAGATCATCATTTCTTACTTTGGTGGTTCGATATTGCCTCCCCTAATTCGTCGGGATTTGCGATTCAGAGGGGTACCCCCCCCCCCCTCCCCTCTGTATTTGTACCTCCGTCCTGTTTGGCATATGCTTTACCGATCAGACTCATCCATTGTTATATGGTCGCTTGGCAACGGAATGTCAAAATCTTTCCAAAGATTAAACACACAATTTGAGACTAAACAATCTTTGGAAACCGCGGCGTCACCACAGATTTAGTCGCTACCATGCTGCGTACCTCGAACGTTGGCTTTGTTCCCCTCGCGGAACCTGGGCAGCTAATATTGTCCTAAGAACACATTGAACAACACCAGCAGTGGTTCGGTCAGAACCCCAGAGGGCAAAAAAACGACTGATCCGATCAAAGCCAAGATTGGAATACGGAATCATGATATGCAACCAATAAACATATTGCACAAGAAACAAGCTTCCTGCTACCACATTTAGGTAATGACTGACACAATGGGTCAGATGGAAGCGTTGTATTTCACCAAAACCATACCAACCGACAATAGGAATCTCCCAGACTGATTTAACTGTCTCTATTTGGAGCTTGCACTTTCCCTGCACCATCCAGTTGGTGTCATCTCGTCGTACCGTCAACAATTATTGCACTAGTCGGACGAGGATAACTGAGAAATGACTCAGTGGGGGGGGGGGGGGGGGGTACCTATTCCGATCTCCGCGATTGGCATCCACGAAGTCTTGGACATTCGATCAGCTGTTGGCAATTTTGGGGGATAGTTATCCGTACAATTCCTGGTTCAACGCGAAGACCCTTACCCTATTTACCGCCATCCGTTATAGCAGTCTGCGAATTCCTCGATATTCGTGATGAGTTTTCTTCGCACCCAGCTGTAAAAATGCCCCAATCTTGAAGATTCGATATTGTTCTCCCCCAAATTCTCTGGGATGCGCGATTCAGAGGGGGTATCCCCCCCCCCCTTCACTAGGGGGTGCGGCGGCAAAGTACCGGTTTTGCAACAATGACTACTGGAGCCGTACTTGAACATGTAAGGACAAGGATGCTATATCTGCCAGTCATTGGTAATTACATGTTTATGCATGAACCTGAAGACACACATCCATGAAGGGCATGTATATATATATGTGCATGATCGATCTGTGGCCATGGAACCGTGGTCCCAGTGGTGGTCCGGTTAGCTATAGTTGACAGCTCACCTGCCTTTTGTCCTATCACGGACACGCCAGCGCCAGACATGGAATTGATTACGTATTATTTGTTTTGTATTATATACGTGTATAAATATTCTGACACGGTCCCACAAACGGTCGTTTGGCATACGTCCCTACAATTAGGTGGAAATGTGTTTTTCACTGGATGAAATTATACATATTATATCAGAATTACCAATTCGGGGCGGGTCCAGCGGGGGGGGGGGGGGGGGTGGCACCCCCCCTTCTTTTAGGGCAAAAATCTATACCATTTAACATATGAAAACCGACCCCCCCCCTATCCATCATATCTGGATACGACTACCGGACCTCCACCCATGCAGATTTTCGGGATCCGCCCCTGGCAATACAATATACGTTGCACGCAAAGGGCTTCAAGCGTAAATGAAATCCAAAGTGATGAGAATGTTAATATCAAACGTATGACGACAAAGTCAGCTAATACTTTGGTATGTATGCATGTCTCACGCCGGGGGCTGGTGAAGCGAGAAGAGCGGCCAAACAGCAAGCGAGGCCAGCCTAGTTAAGGGTGCCATACGGGACGGGTAGCCAAGACCACTGCGATTCTTCCATTCTGTTGCCATGGCGCCTAACGTAGGAAGCGGCTAATGAGCGACGCGGAGTCTCCTATAATGCGGACTCGACAATGTTTAAGGGGAAGGTTGCGGTGGTTTATCCACTCAAGGCGAGGCGGGGCAGACCTGGCCTGATTGGGTTCCCGACGTGTTGACCAAAGAAGCCTCAGTCCTGTACTCTACGCTAAGGCTTAATGGTGGAAATCACATCTTGCCCCCGTCCGGACCGACTGCCCCCTCCCCCCCCCCCCCCACACCACTAACCCTGCCCTCCATCCTTCAGCCTCCACCCTCCCGCCTGTCCCCTACCCCGCCCTCGTGTCACCGCTGTAACTACTATGACCCATGCTGCGGTGGTAGCTCGGTATTGAGTGTCAGTCGCTGCTCCTGCTTCGCAGCCTACCCACCCCCACCCCCTCCCGAATCGTCACCACCACACGCTGGAGAAAACTAGCTCGACAAATATCGTGAATAATAATATACCTCGTGTGCGGAACCGCCTATGGTGTTTGTTTTACTCCGTGCTATATATATACGTGTGCGTCTACACCGTTCCTTCACCCAGTCTGTTAGGTATAATAATTATAATATTGTCTATAATTCCTATTCTTCTCGCTCTCTTCACCCACACCAATTATCGCCCACGGGCTGTGTTCGACATATGATTATACGGCGCGTAAGCATCCACGGTGAATGGTATTGGCGTTCCAATTTCTTCTTCTTCTGTACCTGCTTCCCTCTGCCCTGCATCGTTGCTTTTTATTGGTTCTTGAAGACCAATTATTTTGCGATTCTTCATACCATGTTTCGATGTCTGGTCAGTTTTCTACATGAAGTCTCCGTCCGACAAACCTACCTGGGGGGAGACTTTCTTGGAACACCCGATCAATAAGCAACGATGAGTGTCTAGCCGCTGTTTCTGAGGGAATTGCAAATGGAGATTTGTCTGGCTTGGCTCGATCTGAGCCCTATTCTTGCACACACATATATATATATACATGCATGTATATGTAATGATGAAACACCATAATTTTCAATATTGCTTCGTACATATTTACCCTTCAAATTCACTATGCTAAAGCACATTGATTCCGTTTCATGTTCCATAGCGTTTCTCAATAAATAAATATATATATGGAATGGTGAACCACCAGACAAAACCTAGACAAGGCCATACACAGGGGCGGATCCAGGAATTAAAAGGGGGAGTCCAACTTGC
>OZ025251.1:29364416-29413536 GCA_964019135.1 Arenicola marina | reverse complement strand
CGCTCCTTGACATAAGAGTCACGTTTCACATTTCACATTGCATTCACGTTTGAGCTCATCGCGCCCATCGTCAGTATGGCTGAGCGCATCGCATCTATCGTCAGTATGGCTGAGCGCATCGCATCTATCGTCAGTATGGCTGAGCGTATCGCATCTATCGTCAGTATGGCTGAGCACATCGCGCCCATCGTCAGTATGACTGAGCACATCGCGTCCATCGTAAGTATGGCTGAGCACATCGCATCTATCGTCAGTATGGCTGAGCACATCGCGCCCATCGTCAGTATGGCTGAGCACATCGCGCTCATTGTCAGTATGGCTGAGCACATCGCGCCCATCGTCAGTATGGCTGAGCACATCGCATCTATCGTCAGTATGGCTGAGCACATCGCGTCCATCGTAAGTATGGCTGAGCACATCGCATCTATCGTCAGTATGGCTGAGCACATCGCGCCCATCGTCAGTATGGCTGAGCACATCGCGCTCATCGTCAGTATGAATGAGCACATCGCGCCCATCGTCAGTATGGCTGAGCACATCGCGCCCATCGTCAGTATGGCTGAGCACATCGCGCTCATTGTCAGTATGGCTGAGCACATCGCGTCCATCGTAAGTATGGCTGAGCACATCGCATCTATCGTCAGTATGGCTGAGCACATCGCGCCCATCGTCAGTATGGCTGAGCACATCGCGCTCATCGTCAGTATGAATGAGCACATCGCGCCCATCGTCAGTATGGCTGAGCACATCGCGCCCATCGTCAGTATGGCTGAGCACATCGCGCTCATCGTCAGTATGAATGAGCACATCGCGCCCATCGTCAGTATGGCTGAGCACATCGCGCCCATCGTCAGTATGACTCAGCACATTGCGCCCATTGTCAGTATGGCTAAGCACATCGCGTCCATCGTAAGTATGACTGAGCACATTGTGTCCATCGTCAGTATGGCTGAGCACATCGCATCTATCGTCAGTATGGCTGAGCACATCGCGTCCATCGTCAGTATGACTGCGCACATCGCGTCGTCAGTATGACTGAGCACATCGCGTCCAACGTCAGTATGGCTGAGCACATCGCGTCCATCGTAAGTATGACTGAGCACATCGCGTCCATCGTATGACTGAGCACATCGCGCCCATCGTCAGTATGGCTAAGCACATCGCGTCCATCGTCAGTATGGCTAAGCACATCGCGTCCATCGTCAGTATGGCTGAGCACATCGCGTCCATCGTCAGTATGGCTAAGCACATCGCGTCCATCGTCAGTATGGCTGAGCACATCGCGTCCATCGTAAGTATGACTGAGAACATCGTGCCCATCGTCAGTATGGCTGAGCACATCGCGCTCATTGTCAGTATGGCTGAGCACATCGCGCCCATCGTCAGTATGGCTGAGCACATCGCCCCCATCGTCAGTATGACTGAGCACATCGCGTCCATCGTAAGTATGGCTGAGCACATCGCATCTATCGTCAGTATGGCTGAGCACATCGCGCCCATCGTCAGTATGGCTGAGCACATCGCGCTCATTGTCAGTATGGCTGAGCACATCGCGCCCATCGTCAGTATGGCTGAGCACATCGCATCTATCGTCAGTATGGCTGAGCACATCGCGTCCATCGTAAGTATGGCTGAGCACATCGCATCTATCGTCAGTATGGCTGAGCACATCGCGCCCATCGTCAGTATGGCTGAGCACATCGCGCTCATCGTCAGTATGAATGAGCACATCGCGCCCATCGTCAGTATGGCAGAGCACATCGCGCCCATCGTCAGTATGGCTGAGCACATCGCGCTCATTGTCAGTATGGCTGAGCACATCGCATCTATCGTCAGTATGGCTGAGCACATCGCGCCCATCGTCAGTATGGCTGAGCACATCGCGCCCATCGTCAGTATGACTCAGCACATTGCGCCCATTGTCAGTATGGCTAAGCACATCGCGTCCATCGTAAGTATGACTGAGCACATTGTGTCCATCGTCAGTATGGCTGAGCACATCGCATCTATCGTCAGTATGGCTGAGCACATCGCGTCCATCGTCAGTATGACTGCGCACATCGCGTCGTCAGTATGACTGAGCACATCGCGTCCAACGTCAGTATGGCTGAGCACATCGCGTCCATCGTAAGTATGACTGAGCACATCGCGTCCATCGTATGACTGAGCACATCGCGCCCATCGTCAGTATGGCTAAGCACATCGCGTCCATCGTCAGTATGGCTAAGCACATCGCGTCCATCGTCAGTATGGCTGAGCACATCGCGTCCATCGTCAGTATGGCTAAGCACATCGCGTCCATCGTCAGTATGGCTGAGCACATCGCGTCCATCGTAAGTATGACTGAGAACATCGTGCCCATCGTCAGTATGGCTAAGCACATCGCGTCCATCGTCAGTATGGCTAAGCACATCGCGTCCATCGTAAGTATGACGGAGCACATTGTGTCCATCGTCAGTATGACTGCGCACATCGCGTCGTCAGTATGACTGAGCAAATTGCGCCCATCGTCAGTATGGCTGAGCACATCGTGTCCATCGTCAGTATGGCTAAGCACATTGCGCCCATCGTCAGTATGGCTAAGCACATCGCGTCCATCGTAAGTATGACTGAGCACATCGCGCTAATCGTCAGTATGGCTAAGCACATCGCGTCCATCGTCAGTATGGCTAAGCACATCGCGTCCAACGTCAGTATGACTCAGCACATTGCGCCCATCGTCAGTATGGCTAAGCACATCGCGTCCATCGTAAGTATGACTGAGAACATCGCGTCCATCGTAAGTATGACTGAGCACATCGCGCTAATCGTCAGTATGGCTAAGCACATCGCGTCCATCGTCAGTATGGCTAAGCACATCGCGTCCAACGTCAGTATGACTCAGCACATTGCGCCCATCGTCATTATGGCTAAGCACATCGCGTCCATCGTCAGTATGACTCAGCACATTGCGCCCATCGTCAGTATGGCTAAGCACATCGCGTCCATCGTAAGTATGACTGAGAACATCGCGTCCATCGTATGACTGAGCACATCGCGCCCATCGTCAGTATGGCTAAGCACATCGCGTCCAACGTCAGTATGGCTGAGCACATCGCGTCCATCGTCAGTATGACTGAGCACATCGCGTCCATCGTAAGTATGACTGAGAACATCGTGCCCATGGTCAGTATGACTGAGCACATCGCGTCCATCGTAAGTATGACTGAGCACATCGCGTCCATCGTAAGTATGACTGAGCACATTGTGTCCATCGTCAGTATGGCTGAGCACATCGCGTCCATCTTCAGTATGGCTGAGCACATCGCGTCCATCGTCAGTATGACTGAGCACATCGCCCCCATCGTCAGTATGACTGAGCACATCGCGTCCATCGTCAGTATGGCTGAGCACATCGCGCCCATCGTCAGTATGGCTGAGCACATCGCGTCCATCGTCAGTATGGCTAAGCACATCGTGTCCATCGTCAGTATGACTGAGCACATCGCGTCCATCGTCAGTTTGACTGAGCACATCGCGCCCATCGTCAGTATCGCTAAGCACATCGCGCCCATCGTCAGTATGGCTAAGCACATCGTGTCCATCGTCAATATGACTGAGCACATCGCGTCCATCGTCAGTTTGACTGAGCACATCGCGCCCATCGTCAGTATGGCTAAGCACATCGCGTCCATCGTAAGTATGGCTGAGCACATCGCATCTATCGTCAGTATGGCTGAGCACATCGCGTCCATCGTCAGTATGACTGAGCACATCGCGTCCATCGTCAGTATGGCGCGCGCACATCGCGTCCATCGTCAGTATGACTGAGCACATCGCGTCCATCGTCAGTTTGACTGAGCACATCGCGCCCATCGTCAGTATGGCTAAGCACATCGCGCCCATCGTCAGTATGGCTAAGCACATCGCGTCCATCGTAAGTATGGCTGAGCACATCGCATCTATCGTCAGTATGGCTGAGCACATCGTGTCCATCGTCAGTATGGCTGAGCACATCGCGTCCATCGTAAGTATGGCTGAGCACATCGCGTCCATCGTAAGTATGGCTGAGCACATCGCATCTATCGTCAGTATGGCTGAGCACATCGTGTCCATCGTCAGTATGACTGAGCACATCGCGTCCATCGCCAGTATGGCTGCGCACATCGCGTCGTCAGTATGAATGAGCACATCGCGTCCATCGTCAGTATGGCTGAGCACATCACGCCCATCGTCAGTATGACTGAGCACATCGCGTCCATCGTCAGTATGACTCAATGATTGTTGTGTGTATAATTAGTGAAGCACGTTGCGACTGTTCAAATGCTTTAAATGCCAGTTCTTGTCCACAATGTTTATATTCAGAGCGCATCTTTTCAAATAGACAGACTTGTCAATACGGCGTAAGCTTCAAATCAATAAAAATTAAAATCTCCAAAGCCTGGACGAAGGACTAAATGCTTCTATGATCATATGTACACCATTAAAAGAAATCTTCACATTGCGCATGCGTAACAATGGACAAGTGAACTACCAGGTTTGTCGGAAACAAAACCAAATTTAAAGTTTCGTAATAAAATCGACTTCCGCTCCAATGGCTCAGGCTGAAAAAAGCACATTGCTCAGAAGTATTCATTGATTAATTACTGAATGTGTAGCTGACAACACTTTTTGTGACAGCCGCTCTCCTTGTCACGCGTTTCTATGTCGCATCTGATCGAATCAAAGCGAACCCAAGGGAGAGATAGGGCGAGACAGGCCAACGCGGCTCCGATTTTTTGGTCCGTCTTCGGAAGGAATTCAATTTCTGGCTGTCTCTCTCTCTCTCTCTTCCTCGCCCGCCCCGCCCCCCCCCCCCCCGCCCCCGTTCGATCCCCTTCGCCCCCCCCCTCCCTCCCCCTTTCGATCTCCGTCTCGCTCTCTCTGTGAACGTAGTGGCTGGTGTCTCGTTGTTCTTCATCAGCCGAGACAACGGTGAAGAAAGGACCAAATGAGAATGGATTGATAACGAAGGGATTCTCGTGTGACTTTCAGGGCCAGAGGCGATGTGGCAATGGTGGCAACACGGCGACCAATCGGAAGCCGGCTTGGTGACGCCGTCTACGCCCTCTGGCGGACACTGCTCGTCACAAACCTGTTTCTCCATCCGGGTGACCTTCTACAGCTAACAGGTAAAGTGAAGGGCCGTTGCCAAGCCAACAGGCGTTGTTAGGAGGCCATCGTTAGCGATGATTTTATTGATTAAGGTTGTATAGAGGCTAGTCATGATTTGTACCTGCTCACGCAGTGTCTGTTCACCAATGTAAAAGCTAACCATTTTGGCTTTTTCCGAAAGTGCAGTTGATCGCGTTTGTGTCATACCCTACACCCTAAGTTTAGGACCTGATGTATTAATTTAAAGTTTTTATCGAGGAAAGTAAAGCCATATATATACGTTAACATAAATGTTGCACGAGTCCATCATGTTTCTCGTGAGATAGAAAGCCAATCTGTTGTCACGTCAATCACTGTCTCTCTTTGTAAATATGACTGTTTATTGTTATGAAGTGCGAATTATATTGAATGACCGTTGGCTCTTAATTGCAATCGGTAACCGACATCACACGTCCCAGATAACAGTGTAACTTCAACGGGACCAAAGAAAGTTCCAATAAAACGAAATCATGAATTATGTATTGTCCAAGCCACTGCAAGAATTACTGGCAGTTCCGGTTTAATTTTGCTCATCTCCACATATCATGGTAGGTCATGGCCTACATTATATGATGGACTAATTTATCCAAGTGTAATATATTTACCGTATTTCGCGCAACAGTTTATGTTGTCTGAAGTAATTCTGTGTTTTACCACTACCCCCCGCTCCCCTCCCCCATCACTCATCGACCCCCTCGCCAAATCCCTGTCTATTTCCTCCGCCCAGCCTACGAAACGCCTCAGCACGTGACAGTTTACTACATGCAGGAATGCATGTTTTCCCTGTAGTACCTACCTCGTCCGCTTGGGTCGCTCAATGCTCACCCCGTATAATTAAGCCGTCAGTTCTTCGGTTCCGCGACAGTTGTCACCTAATTGGTGCGAGCCTCGGTCCCTTCCCTTTTCTTCTTCACCTTACTCCCCCCCCCCTACCCCCCCCCCCCCACTTCCCCCTCCCCCGAGTGGCAGTGCCACGCAGACAGACCTTCTTTATTCCCAGGGCGGCAGCATCACCGCTGCATGCACCATGGCGAGGTAGGGGAGAGGGTTGAGAGGTCGACAGACTAGTTAACTGACTGGAGTGGGCTGGGGGCTGAGAGGAAGGGTGGGGTTGGGCGGGGTTGGGTAGGAGGCCACCGTGGAATTAGCCTTCGCGGGGCCCGCGGACCGACCGGAGGGCATGTACCGCCCTCTTCCACACGGACTCCGTATTACAATAATTCCCTGTGTCCCCAGCCGACAAGGACTCCTCCAGGCGAGAGGGCTTTGTGTGGCGGGGAATTGAGGACACGATCGAAGGGGAGCGGGGTGGGTAGGATTGACCGGGGGGGGGGCGGAGCAAGTGGTTTAGAGGGGGAGGGGCGAATGAGGAGGGTTTGAGGATGGGTTAGCGGACAGGAAAGGGGTTAGCGAATAGAATTGGGTAGATGGGGAGAGGTTAGCGGGCCACTGGGAAATCGAAGTTGGGGGTGGATGAAGACATGTTTGGGCAGGGGCGGATCGGTTGCACCCCCCCCCCCCCCATTAGGAACTTACACTGTAAAAGTCGGGTTTTGCGAAAAGCCAAATTATTGATGCACCCCGCCCCCCCCCTCCCACACATGGTCAAAGCTGGATCCGCCCCTGTTAGGGGATAGAAGGTTGTCATGTGTGAAAACATGTTAAGGGGTGGGGATGGTGGGTTGGTACGGTAGACTGGGGAACAAGGAAAGAACGTCCTTCCATTAAACAGTGTAGTCAAGTTACAAGCTCTTTTTATGTTTTAATTTTAACAGCATATGATTGGAATCACAAACGCATGCCAACATAGCATGGGGACTGAGGTACCACTGGAATATAGGGCTTCCATTCTGACAGACAGATTCTTTGAAGTACGGGTTTATCGAGCCGCAGACGAGATTGACGAGCAGGCGACAAATAAGCCAAACTGACAAAAACCGGTTACTACAGCCGAGTGGGGGAGAGGGTCGGGGAAGGACATCGGTGACGATCGGAAGATGCGGGGAGAGGGGGCGGGGGAGGAAGAGGGAGGGGCAGGGTGGGGTTGAGAATAATGAAGACTCGTTGTCCTCGCTGGGGTTGCGGTGATGCGATTGGCTCTCACGCTGCGGTGGTGGTGGTGGTGGAGGCGGGGGGGGCGGGGCCAGAGGGGTGAGGGCGCGAGGGAGGGGGAGGGTGGTGTCCGCCCACTTCCGGCGGTTATCGCAGAAAACACCGGCCCCCGTCACCGCTAAACTGCCGGCAAGGTCACTCCGCGAGAGGTAGCTACTGATCGATCAACCGGAAATAGATATTCCTTTCAAGTCTCCACTCCCAAATCAAAGCCCCCTGACACCCCTCTCCCCCATCCCCACCACCACCTTCAGTCTCACGGCTATATATGGATGCCAGCCCCTTCCCCGCTGTAGCTGGATGCAAGCCCTCAAAGGCCGGGGGCCGAGGAGAGTGGCGGTATCTGACGGTATGCGGATATTAACATAAGGCTATGGCCATTGAGATATACCCCAATCTCTACCACTCCTTTCCCACGCCTGGACTCACTCATATACACATAATATATATATACGTCACCTTCCCCGACCCGCACCCGAATACGTCAATACATCTCTATTCAGATGTGTCGGTAATTACGCAGGAGTGTTTCAATTATCTTCCTTGATTAACGTATATTTCACTTCATGTAGGCCACGCGTGGCGCGATTTGTAATGGCAATGGTAACTAGCTAACATAACGTAAAAGATTAAACATGTTCATGCAGCAATAGTGTACCCACATTTTCAAAAGATTTTCAACGTGAATGTAGGAAACATTGTTAAAAGGCGATGCCCAAAGATTGATGACGTCACACTTTCTGTGCATCATTTTGGCCACGACCAATAAAGTTGCTTACCATATAGGCCCTGTTATTTATTATGCACAGCATATGTGTACATTTACATGTACATAAGACCTAAATACATCATTTCTATTTAGAACGTATTGAAAAGGGAAAATATTGTTGTATGAGTAAATGTGTACATTCATGACCTGATTAGTGCAAGAATAATCTGTCATTGTCATCAAAACATTTTAAGTAGTTTAACATCCCATTTTATTTAAATAGTTCGCATGCAAACCTACAGATGCACAAATATGTAATACTAATATGCCAACAATCCTACGACCAACGGTCTAATACACTGTACCTGTTGAGCTCCCTCGGAGCCTTCGAAAACCTTCTACATTGAATTTGGTGTAATTGCAGCTTTAATCAAGAATTAAAAAGAAGCACAAGACGCCTTGCTACTAACGCAGCGGTCATCATTTTCTTACTTATAAATGGTTCATGTGAGTTATTTTGAGTCGATTAATAAAGAAGACATCAAGTCTATTGGTCAACATCTTTTATGTTCTACCATATTAAAACCACTTTTACCTTTCCTTATGATACGTGGCTCATTTCGTGAGCTAATGAGGCTTGCAACACATACCACGATTTGTATCCGCATCGAGACCACTGCTCTGCTTGATATCGTGTTAGAAAATTATACAGATTTTTTTTAAAAGCACCTACTTTTGTCATGATGTTTTTCATGATTTCCGTTGTCTGCAGATGACGTCATGGTGACGTCACACTGTCACCCCAGCTATTATCACTTCCCCGAGTGCATCGACCACCCGGACGGATACGGCTGCGAGTGTGGCCCTGGCTTCCGGTGGAACACGTACATGTGTGTGGGTCAGTACAAATTCCTACTTCCTACCATTTGTTATGTGGTTAACCAGGTTAAAGGCCAGTCAGGCCATCGTTCACTAGATGTTGCATCCAGTTTTGTTATTAAAACGTACAACAAACATGTAATGCTTGCCTTAGTTTTCTTCTAAATAACTGGTCCCGCTTAAAGTAATTCAAACCGTTATTCCCCATATCTCGTCTCTGAGTGTACAATTGTTTTATTTGATGTTCGGGTCAGGGTGTGAATGATGTCGGTACAGCCCCCCTAAATCTGTGCGATAACAGTAAACCCACATAGTTAATAACAATGAGCCGTTAAGGGCAAAATAATTGTTCTGCCATATTTAATATGCCATTTAAAGTATATGTTCCAGTTTTGTTAAATGAGAATACTAATCTTTCAGTGCAGCCTATTACGCTAATTTTTCCTAATTGGCGTGTAAAAATGTGTACCAAAAACGATATAACTAACCTCACATCTGCCCCCCCCCCCCCCCCCCCCACCTCGCCTCCCCCAGCGTCAGGTCTGGATTCACGCCTGGAATTCGCCCAACAAGTCCCGCTTCGGTACACGCTGCTGCTCAACAAGCCCTTCCCGGAAATGACGTCATTCACCATCGCGCTGTGGGTGCGTCTCTGGCGCCCGCAGCATCCGAGCACTGTGTTGTCGTACACGTCGCACGACGGGCGTGCCAACGTGCTGCGTGTGACGGCCGGGCCCTGGCTGACTATGGGCCTTCAGGATGAGGAGATCACCACCAATCTGATCCTGAACGGAACAGAGTGGACGCACCTCGCCTGGACCTGGACCTCAACAGGTGCGTCATCCTTGTCTCCCATTCCCCAATTTAAGCAGCAGTTATCGGTCTCAACAGGTGCGTCATCCTTGTCTCCCATTCCCCAGCGTTAGCAGCAGTTATCAGTCTCAACAGGTGCGTCATTCTTGTCTCCCATTCCCCAGCGTTAGCAGCAGTTATCGGTGTCGACAGCTTTAATGAGCATATCATTAGTATATAATCAATGAAACATGTCTACATATTATATAGATTAACAAGGCAAATTTCCAGGATCCTGTCCAAAGCTGACAAGAGTATCTGCAATTTCACTTGTCGCCGTTTACCTCTTGCAGACCCCTCATGTTGTGACGTTATATAATCCCAAACCATTAACAGGAAGAGGATCTATGGGTCGAGAATATGTTGTACCTGTACTTCCGACAAACCCTGCTGTCTGATACCCTTGCGACCGATCTGCCTTGGAGGTACCGATGTATGTTGTTACATAGCGCGAGGCGCTTCCAAGAATCTTTGAAAGGCGCAGGGATATGGTGGCATCACGGGGGGTGAAAACGATCAGGGTGGTGGGGACGGGGGTAGAGGGAACATTTAAGTGGTAACCTAGGGAACCGGGTAATACAAGAGACAAGGGAGAATAAGCCACCAGCGTCTATTGTATGCCATTGTTTTTTCAACTGTATGTCATGCTTTGAAAATGGTTCACGTGAACTAGTCAACCCTTCGCTCTAAAATATTTACAGCTGTTTTGATCGTCATTGTAGCAGTACATTTCATTACTGTACTGTTACGCCTACTCACAGCGTTGTTAATATTGTTACCTGTGACAAATATACTTAATATATATATAGATCCTTCTCAAGATTCTCATCCCAACGTCAGATCGATATTGCCATAGTGGCAAGGCGAAACATCTGTGACAACCGTTGCAATAATTTTAGCCAACAAAAATATGTCAGCTCTGATATCCAAAGGGACTTTCAGGATATACATATACATATCCCAATATAGTAACGCCATCAAAATATAATACACGTTAATTTGATTCCGGAACAATATTAGAAATATTGGCCGTTATCCCAAATGACCCGGTAAAACATCAATAAATAGTTACAGGCGATCATTTCACGTTTCGTGACGTAACCGTTGGTTCCCATTTGAAGCGGCCTTCAAGATATCAGCATCATCCCGCCCCTCTCATACCAAGCACGTCGAAAGGAAAAAGTAATTAAAACCCAGACATGCCCTTCCGGAATTTTTTTAATATCTATAAATTTTGTATTTTAGGGTTTTCTTCACGACATATTCGTCAAGCCATGCTGATCAGAGCACTGCACGAAACAAATTTCCGTTTAAAAATACTGCGGCACCTGGGCCCCTATGTCTTGCTGTTGTAAAGCCGGTCGCGTATTGCCGTCCTTATCCAACGGCATTGAGCTTGGATCACAATTGGGATGGGGATGAGGGGGTGGGTATGGTGGATGTGTTAAACTTCCCCTTCTCCACTAAATTCTGTGGCAGAGACTTTTCGGAAACTCCCTTCCTTAATCCTAAACGGTTTGAAAAAGCGACCCCCCCTGGTCAATTATTTAACCCCCCCCCCTCGAACAGACACAGTCATGGATCTTGGATCCTATTGGCTATAAAGTGACATTGGCGCGCACTTTTGTCAGTCTCTCTCACGATTCTGTACGTGCGTTAACTTTTTACCTTTTACTTTGATGCTTCTTAGACACAATATGTGGGATTTGTTGTATATTTATTTCTCTTTTTAATTGTAATAGCCCTCACACAGCCTGTCATAAAGTAGCACGTTGTCGCATTTGCCATAACGATGATTGACCCCGACGTGACACATTCACGTGTTGTTGTGTAACTAACGTTACACGCGATAAATTCTCGTAGTAACTTGATTATATTCGGAGTAAACGAGGCCATATCCTCAGGATTAGTATCCTACATAACATTAGGCATAATACGGCGGATGTATTTCAGTAATGACGACGTGCGGGATTGACGGAATGCCCTATAATTTTACTCTTCCATATAATAACTCTAAGAAGACACACACCCTATTAGACTTTATTTATGCGGCGTTATCCAGATTATTAGTCTTTCATTCGTGTTTTAAGGATGTGTCATCCATTTACGTTAAAGAGCCACCGAACTCACGGCCGTAAACGAGAGAAATAGCCGTGCATGCAAACTACCCCCCCCCCCTCCCGCCTCCTTACCCTCGCCTAGTTATTCTCGTCGCGCTTAATGGCTCGATTATCGCTCGGCGTAGCGTCGCATTCCTTCGGCCCGGCATAACAGGTGATTATCCCAAGGCTTTACGTGAGGTTGGCGAGATTCAATCGCCACGAGCGCGTGACCGGAAACGAGAATCCCGCCCAGCGGCAGAGAGCGACGGCGCATCTCGTGATAAGGACGCCGTCGTTTTGATGTAGTGGCGGGGACAGAGGTAACTTCCGCATGGCCGGCCCCCGCTCAAACAACCACCGACCCGGAAACCCGGCCCATCAGCCTCTAATGTTTTCAGCGGCCTGTAGATCACGACAATGGCTTGGCCAGAGGCCTGTCCGGGATTAGATTAGTCCCGTACCCCCCACCACCCACCACCCACCATCCATCCCCTTCCCGTCATCTCATAGCAATTCCCATGACTGCCCCCCCCCCTCCCACCATTCCAATCGCAACCAAACAAGTACAATTCCGCTTATACAAGAAATCTTACAGGCGTGTCCTCCTCTGTCACGCTGTCTCTTGTCGCATGCCTTCTTTGGGAAACCCCCACGCCCGCTCCCGTCCCTGTCTCCTATTCCAGGCTCTGATTTCTAAGTTGATCATCTACTTCCATGGACTCTAGAGATATTGTGACCCCCACCCTATGCCATCAAATCGCTGGAATCCGAGGCTTTGCTGTGCCTCAGCGATCATGCACCCCCTCTCCTGCCATGCTCCCACCGCCACCCGTCCCACTCCGTCCCACCCTGCCCCGCCCCGCCCCGCCCCGCCCCGCCCCGCCCCATCCCGTTCCGCCCTACTCCACTCCGCCCCGCCCCGCCCCACCCATGACTTACTCGCATTACATCCCTCCCTATCCACCCCCATATAGCCCCCCCCCCCCCGACTCACCCACCATCCCCTCCCCTCCCGGTCGCCTCGTACTCCGGTTCCATGTCAGTAGATAGGAGACGGCGTTGAGTCCATCAGAAATGATGGATCTTCCCCGGCTTGTCTCTTCTCACCAGGGAGGGACACCGCATCCTCCCCAGTTGAAGGGCAGGATGAGGGGGGTGAGGGGGGGGGGGTGATCGACGGCCGCCAGAGTCCCTTGGTGGGCGCCACGTGGTTCGAGTGGATTGTCGGTGGTCCAAACACAAGTCGCTTTGCCGAATTGGCGTCACGCATTCCTGCCATCGTCATCAACCGGCGTTCCATGCCGGGGCACTTGTGTCCCTTTACCTACCAGCCTACTGCGGGAAACTGGCGCAGTACACAGATCGGGCTCAGCACTTAGCCCGGACACAATGTTTGGGTCTGAGTACAGTATACTCTCTAGCTCTCTTTCAGTACTTCACTCTGCATAGTGCTCTGTACATAGTGCTATATCACTATATCGCTATAGCTATATGTTTCCTCGCATAGCTCTGACCATCTACTGATTGATATCTCCACAAATAGCTGCCGTCTAACTCAGATGTATCTCCAAGGGAGTTCCCTGCCATTTGCCATTTGCAAGGTTTGTGTGTGGGGGGGGGGGGATCACAATTTCAGCAGTACATCTTCCTGACGGACTCGACCCTAACAGCGTATCTTTCCAAAGGATATCCATATTTCAAGGAGGGGGGGGGGTCGTGCTAAGCCCCCGAACCCTCCACTAGGGACGCCCTTTATCTCCACAATCAACTCTGTATTCTCACTTAGAATTCCTCTGTATGCACACTTAGCACTGTCTTGTCACAAGGTTTTATCGCCGCACTTGGCGCTACCTCCACTTAACTCTCTATTCACACCTAGCTTAACTCCATACTTGACTATGTCTCAACACCTTACTCCATCACCAAACGGACATCTTTTCCTATTACTCCCAATCACCTTGAGATATTTCTTTTCCGGTCGACAAAGGCGATGTCTTATTGCATGAAGCCGGACGACGATTCATCCTCTGGCCGATCCTTTTTTGGACACAGTTCGGAATGCCCCGGGCACCTCATGTGACACCGCTCTTGACTCAGGCACTACAGACATCTCTCATTTGATGTCGGATTATCAAAGGCAACCTGGTCATTCGCTACATCTATGAATGACGCTGGATACAAAGCCCCCGCCCTTCCCAATCCCTCTTCAAACTCTGGCCATGCATGTGCCCCTCCTTTAGCCGGAAGCTTAGGCTGGGACCCGGGAGAATCAAAGTCAACACGGGTTTTTGTCTCCAACGGCGCTGCTCTCAAACCCGACAGCAAAGGAACCTCAAGTGCAACGTGGCACCCTGTGTGTCGGTGGCGTTTTTAATTCCCAATCGGCGTGCCATAAATCGTCCTTAACATCCAATGAGCGCTGCTGGTGAAATTTGCCTCCCACCCGAGAGTGACAAAAAAACGATGAATCGTCCACGCGAGAGCCGGCAAGTCGCGAGATTACGGGAACCAGGTTGCCTACTGTGAGAGAACGGAGAGCGGGACAACAAAGGATTGGTTCCCTGTGCAATGACATCATTTCAAAGGGTTCCGATGTTGCGACAAGCAGCCCTCTTCTGCCAACACGGATGCCCATTTCGGGATTTACTTTGGAGTCGCCTCTCGATCCGGAATGGCTTTCAATGCAATATTTATTTTTTCCCACCCTGTTTTTCTCCCAAATGTGTCCTCTTTCGGTTGACTATAACGACGAAAACATGACCCAGTGTGCCAATATGAGCTCTCCTCGATGCAATCTCAGACTCCATATTCTTTCTCTCTCTGGGAGATTTCGTTTGGATCAATCGCTAGCGCAGATATAAGCTTGAGGTCGACAAACGCGAGTTGGTCCGCTGAAAGATGTGTCTGAGAGAATTTTCTGTATCTTACAGGAACTGTTTTATTTTTCCTGGGCAATGTTTCATATCTTCTAGCGATTGTTTTATATCTTCTGGCGAAGTTGTCATATATATCTTCCGCGAAATTTCACACCTGAACTGGAATTTATTATATCCAGGCGAATGTTCCATATTTTCAAGAAAATGAAGTCAAAACATAGATGCAAAATTGTACTATAAGACTTCGTTCTTGTTTTTTTGTTTGCTCTTTCATATTTCTACCACACCATTCTCATATCCTAAACACACTAGAAAGAATGGCATCGTCTACAATTTAATGAGAGAAAACCATATCTCACCTTTTCCTATATAAAAGCTTAGTAAAACTAATCTTAGCAGTATCCCTTTTCATCACGACAAACCGGAACTAATAAAACAGAAAGGTGTAGGTGATAAAAACCAGGCTTATAGTCGGGGTTTAACCAACACATGGGTATACATATTATCAAAAACATACAGACCAGATTACCATCAGCTTTTTGTTTGGGAATCGAGTCCTTCTCTTCAGGACCTTCTTGGTCAATATTCGTGAAATAGTTTTGCTCGTGACCTATTCAACGCGCTGGTATACCAGTGCACGAATGAAGCCTCTGTGCACAATGTATGGCGTTTGTTAAAACAAACCCAGCCATGTCCTGTTATCTCCTAACCTCAAGGTGGGCGGGGGGGGGAGGGGGAGGGGGTAGCTAACTCATTGCTGGGTTGGGGGGGGGGGGGTTCTCGGTAAAGCCCCCTCCCCCTTTTCACCGCCAAAATACGCCCGGTCCGAGCGTTTTACTGCCAACATCCGCTCGGTCGGGGCATTTTACCGCCTTAATCGGCTCGGTCGGGGCGTTGTACCGCAAAATTCCCTTCATCGGGGCGTTTTAGCACCAAAATCCGTTCGGAAGGGGTATTTTTCCCGGCAACCCGCTCTACGAACGCACATTTTTAGAGCCCCCCCCCCCCTTCCTAGTCGCAATTTGCTCTATAGAGGTATCTTTTTTTATCACAAATATCCGCTCTCTCAGGCATCAAGGCACCCTCGGAACCCCCCACCACCAGATTCGTATACTAGTGCCCCCCATCCCCCCCCCGGGTCTCCTGCTGCCTACCTACCCTATCTGTGTGGGTGTGCTGGGTGGTTCCATCTTGATGATTGGTTGCGGGGGGAGGGCGTATGATGGCGGTGGTTGGGGAGGAGAGGCGGGGGTAAACAGGTTTCGGCATGCCAGCCAAGGTGATGTCGGGTGTGGCACACCAGTTAACACTCGCTGACCCCCCCTCCCCCCCTCCAAACCCAGGCTTCGCCCCCCCCCCGCCAGTCCTTCATGGACGTCGGGCCCTGGCCGCGAGTTTGGAGACCACTCAATACCCGGCATGGGGATTTGGTGTAATTATTGATTCACTCCACTCATTATTTGAAGGTACGAGGCAAAAAAAAGACACCCAGAACAAAAAACGATCTTTCCCCCTTGTCAACGGCGTTCACGGAGACGACAGGTAAAGAGTGAGAGAATCGTTATTTCAGTCCAGGGGCTGAGTAGGGGTGGGTGGGCAGTAGGTGTGTGGGTGGGGGGGTAATGATTGCGAAGAGCCTTTACAGGGGTAGTGAACACAGCGTGATGATGCATGTAGGGGTGGGTGGGCGAGGTGTGTGGGGGGGGGAGGGGACGGCGGGGGGGGGGGGGGGGGTGACACAAGGGACATTACCGTAGGTGAAGCCTTGATGACGAAGACGTCGTGTTTCCAGTACCCAGCACTCATTTACCTCCATCGAATATAATATTATAAACGCGTCAGCATAAACGACTCCTCGTTGATTTTAAGCCGTTCTTTTTAGTTAGTAAGGACCAAACTCCATCTAGAATAGGCTAGGCTTAGGCTGGGTCCCAGCACTAATTTGTAGAAATGCGCGACGCATTTTTCCTATCAATTTGCGCAGCGCCGCCCTGGCGAGCGAGTGTGAAAATGCATTGAGGACTTGGGCGACATCAGAGTTATAATGGAGCCCTAGCGGAGTGAGTCGAAGGCAGAGAGTGGTAAAATGATGGTGACATCGACTAGTCCCATGTCAATAATTCCAAATGAAATAACGGGTAATATATAACAAATACACCCCCTGACGATAGCGTCAATCCGATATTATGACAAAATCGAATTTTTCGTTGCAAAAAATACAGGCACAAGGGGAGTGCTATAGTATCAACAGTGTCAACACAAGTTCACGTCGTTTTGTACACTTGGTTTTTTCAAGGGGAGTCGGCGTCTCCCTCAGTCATTGTGTGAAGATTATACCGTTAGATTACTGGCATGTAGGCCTGACGAACGAAGAACCGATCTATGTAATCAACGGTGACTAGTCACCCGTGCTTCGTGATAAAATCAAGGGTCACAGAGTGCGGTGGAAGCTGCATCAAGGAAGACACCATCGTTAGGAGGGAAGGTGGGGGGGAGGCGAGACTGCCGAGAGTCGGTGACAGGTTTCTCTCGTTAACCTTCAGCAAGCTTCCACCATACGCCAGGTGCGCTTAGTCGTCAGTAGTTACCGCTTCATTTCCTGCCAGGTAAAGAACGCGCCGTTGTTGTGAAAAGACGCCGGATAGCAGTCAGCGCCAAGACAATGCGTTATTCAGGGGGAAAACTACACAAAGCCTCCTACGTACATAGTTGTATTCTTTATACACAATACTGCAGTCTGACGCCGAGGCGCCGCGGGAAATCTACACCGCCGTGCATAGACAAAACAATCGTAGACAAGAGAGTCTTTGAGTTAATGTGTACGTCATACTTAGGGCCGAAATTTGGGTTAATTAAGATCATAACGACTAACTATAATACGCATTGCCGCAAGTGCCTCCAAGCTCGCTTCTCTTGGGGAACGGCACGTGGATCGATGGTTCGAGCCCCGCTGTGGTCATGTCTGTGTGGTCGCAGGGTAAAGATCCCATGTCCTTCTTCGCAAAGAGTAGGGGGTTACCCCCGGGGACATGGCTCTCCTCCCATCCCTTCTCCCATTGACGCGATGTGAGCAAATGTGATTAAAGCGTCCTGAATACACAACCAACCAATCTATTGGGGAACAACGGTGTCAATGGTGAGTTCCTGAGACGTTAGTAGGGAATCGGCTGTACTTTTCATCATAATGTGAGAACTTGTGTCAATTTTCGATATCAAGAATTGATTCCTGTATATGAAGACTTAGAGAATAAATGTTGGGATGGCCATGCAAAGGTTTTTGTTGGCTATATTTCACCCCACGAAAATGTTGGAGCATACGTCTTTTCCCGACCAACTGCCATTGTGATACGCAGCGCCGCCAGGCGGCCAAAGCACCATTTGCATTGGGGGATGGGTGGAGTGAGGGGGGGGGGGTGGTCCTGTATCTGATGCTCAATTCTTTTAAAGGCCGGTATCATGTGTGCGTGTTTCCGTCTGCTAGTTCGCATCATCACCATCTTGCAAAAAGCATGTTAAAAGCAATGGAGAAGGGTAAAACTAGTGTTTATTGTTGACTTGGGTCTTACTACAGTCTGACACCAGAATGAATGGACCTGAATGAATGGAGTAAAGCCCTTTTTTTGTGCGGGAAAATCATTTTCTAGTCCTACTGTGTCATTTATTATTGAGATAACGCATGTTTACGTTCGTTATGTTCGACGATGTCTGAAATGAAGAACGTTGTCGTGTATGCGTATAAATAAATGAACACTGAAGACAAAGCCGTGACGTCACACGAATGTTAGCATTCTTGTGTCAATGATCAGAATTTTCATGTCAGTGTCGAATTCCGTGGCCCTATTCAAAATTGTCACTGCATGGCTCGACCAGTAGAGTGTAATATTGGACACGCGGAAAAATACGGAACTCGGCAACAAAATGCACACTGCCATCATGCGACAGTAACAAAAAATCACAAGATAAACTATCTGTGAAACGTTTCTCAGTTACCGGTGCCCCGTATGAGAATCGAGCTGTTAATCTGGCGCTCACGTGTACTAAAGCGGGTCCCGGAACCCCTGGGACGATAACCTGAATAGATTACATTGCCCCATGCACAGGTGGGGTTTGAACCCGCAACCAGGTGGTCCGTAGTCGCGAGCGCTACCTCTATATACCACAGCAGCTATGGCAATAAGTCTGTGCAGTGGTATGAATAGAATGGGAGTGATTAGTTCTCTGGCATTGCCAAATTTGGTATGTCACCCGTTAAAGCAATATACCTACATGCGCCATCTTAGATTTTTTACATTTTAGAATCAAGACTTAAAGTATCTCAAAATTTATGATGTTTATGTTTTATATCTCTTTGAGTCTGTAAAACAAACATTTCAACATAAATCTCCGCGGTTTATTTCGTGCGCGGACGTGATAGCGAGCCGCGGTCGACATCACACACAAAATAGTGAACTGTGAACCGGCGCGCAGGGATATAAAGCCGGCCACCAACTTCTGCTCCGTTGACCAAAATGCTTTTCTCCGGATACCCCGCCGGCTTTCAGGGTTTAAATTCATGACATCATGTACTTGTTGGACATGGAGAAGAGGTTGGTAATACCAAAAATTACGGAATATATTGCTTTAAATTATGTTGAAGTCACCCATGCCTAGAGATAAAACATGTGTGCTTGATCCACATGCGCGATTCGTTCACCTGATCGCACTGTTAAATGTGGTTTCTACGGAATTTGGGACCGAAGAGAAAAAAGCTGATCCACCCTCGTTACATGGTCGCAAAAGAAGGAAATTTGGTGACGCATACCATGAAATTGGTGTGGAGACACGGTTTTCATATGCCTGCCTGAACCAGTATATTATACTATTCACCCGGTTTGTCAGATCAGACAGGTTTTTTTTTCGTGGGGGGGGGGGGGTCTAGGTGCGGGTGGGAGGGGATCGGGGGGAAGGCGGTGCCTCAAGGAATGCCGCCCGTCGCTATTGGTATTGATAAGCCCGGGATTTCGGGGAAGCGTGTGATGACGTCACGCCAGACGAGGGATTGATGATGAGCGGATGCTGGCGTGCTGAGTCAGCCAACCCTGTAGGCTTATCGGTCTTTCGGTACCACAATGCGTCGGCCAGGAGGGAGCGGGCGGACTCAACGCCGTAACACACCAGGACTTAGCGTCCGCCCGGCATCGACGTGGCTGGGGATGGGGCACATGTATGCAGGGGGTGGGGGTGGGTAGGCGAAAGGAGGCGGGGGGGGGGGGGGTGGCGGATTGATGTGTCCAGAGGATGGATGGGGTAGGCGAAAGCACGGGGGATGGATGTGACCAGGAGATGGGAGAGGGTAGGTGAAGGGAGGGGGTAGGTGAAGGGAGGCGGTAGGTGAAGGGAGGGGGGTTGGATGTGACCAGGGGCTGGCAGGAGGGGGGTAGGCGAAGGGGGGAGGTTGATGTGTCCATGGGGGGTGCGGGGTAGGCAAGGGAAGGGAAGGGGATTGACGTGGGAGGGATATGGGGCGGCCGGAGGGGGCGAGGGGCGACCGGAGGGTGGGGGGGGGGTCGTAAGGGAGGGGGTATTGTTTTGCAGCTGGTGGTTTGTATCTGTAACGTGAAGAATGGCCAGGTCAATGAATTTTTTTCCTGCCCTGTCTATAACAGCCGTAATGGCCATATCGTTGATAGGTGCATAATGCAGAACAATCGAAAACAAACACAGCGTCATGGAGAGCGATCTCGCGTGAACAGATCTGTCACCTTCTCCTTATTTAACATACCGTGCTTTGATTGACTTAAGTGTAGCACACTTTCACCCGTGTGGGTCATATCACGATTATAGCGAGGGCTAAGGACAGCGAACCATGTCTCCGGGAGTAGGTACCCCCTATTCTTTGCGAAGACAGACATGAGCTCTTTATCCGTGGATCCGTCCCCCGGCACCGGCTGCTTGGGTTGGCCTTGCAGAGCGCACTCGACAATAGCCGAATGCGCAAACGGGGTGACCCATAAGCCGCACAAACTGCGGTTCATTGGGGCTTATGCCCCGTCACGTGCGATGTTCCGGTGTCAATAGCATGAGTACCGGGTTCATGGCCAGAGCAAGGTACGCCAGAAGGTTTGTTGTACCGTCGCCTGACACCTGGGAGAAGACCAGATCTGCTGTACCCTCGCCTGAAACCTGGGAAAAGACCATGCCAACATCAGGGTCAGGGGCACGGGGGTTGATGAATCCATCACAATCTCAACCCTCTATTCACTATATAAAGGGTCTGGAAGGGGTAAATAGCGACAAGCGACACAGGCATATTTGAAAATTCGGCATTCGACATTGAGCCCTAAATTCCGACACTGAGGCTCTGAACAAGCGACATCGACTCAGATTTTTGATCCCCCCTCTCCTACTATTCTGCTAATACAACCTGTCTCGTCCATGCTTGACCTATGAGCTTTGACCTTTTAACAGATGGCTCCTGGCGTCTCTACATCAACGGTGGGCGCCTGGTGCTGAAGGGACGGGCGCCCCGGGCCGACCGCCCCATCCACGGGGGAGGGGAGCTGGTTCTGGGCCAGGCCTCGAGGACTCCGGAGTCCCAAAACTACTTCGATCCGGACCAGGCCTACCTGGGTGACATGGCCTTCGTCAACATCTGGCATGGCGTCATGACACTGGCTGACGTGCGCTCGCTGTACAGAGACTGTCCCATGATGCACTGCGGGGACGCCGTCGAGTGGGGCGACTTCCGGAGCGGAACACGCGGAGACATGCGCATACGGTGGCCGTCCGAAATATTCAGTGAGTGCGCGGCAAGCGTTGTAACGTTCTTCCGGTTTGCCGTTATAACGGAGTTATCCCGTTGTCACGTTTTTTGGGATTAGCATTTTGCCGTTAAAAATGCCTTATGGCTTTCCAGTTACATTTGTTTCCGTATGATGTTTTCCTTTAAAGTATTGCTGATTTATAATTTTCGCTGTAAAGTTTGTCAGTTTTAATGTAAACGTTAAGGTTGGGCGCAGGTATGAAACACTCTTCCTCCTACACATTAAACATAAAACACAAACACAATATTTACGGTGAGTGACCACCATGTACGAACGTAAATACGATGATATAATGTGACTGATTCAGGCATTATCAATGTCCGAAACCCATAAACCACCAATATCTGATGCATGGCCTATGATACTCGTGTCCTTGTTGTCAAGGTGACGGACCCTGCTTCAGCGAGCGGACAGCCGCCCTCTCTTGTGACAAATACTGCAGTCACGTGATAGGTGGGTACGAACTCTTCGTAAATCAAAACTTGGGCGACGTCTTGTTGCGACCATTGTTCCGTCGTTGCAACAAATGTGCTGACGTTGTCTACGATATGCTGACGTTGTCTACGATATGCTGACGTTGTCTACGGTATGCTGACGTTGTCAATGACATGCTGACATTGCTAGCAACATGCTGACATTGTCAACGATATGCTTTCGTTGCAAACGATATGCTGACATTGTCAACGATATGCTTTTGTTGCAAACGATATGCTGACATTGTCAGCGATATGCTTTTGTTGCAAACGATATGCTGACATTGTCAGTGATATGCTGACGTTGTCAATCATGCGCTTTCGTTGTCAACGATATGCGTCAAGCATGGCGGGCGATATCAACGCTGCGCTGTCACTCGTCAAGGATACGCTTTGATTAACAATGTATTGTCGACGTTGTGCTCTCACATTGTGAACGATTTGCTTTCGTTATGGTCATGCATTCGTTGTGAATAAAATGCAAATTAATTTTAGTTTTTCAAGCACCATGCGTTTCGTTCATTGGTGTACAAACTGTGGGTTGTGTCCACTTATCCTAGGCGCTCAGTGTAACGCCGAGACCAGAGAAAACATTCGCTGGGAGCGAACCCCGGCCGATCATGATGCGACCGTGCGCTGTCCCGGCGAAGTCAGCGGCAAGCCCAATGCCACAGGTAAGCTGGTGGGGTCAGCGTGTGGCATTATTCATATCATGTCAACAGCAAGGGTCAAGCTGGCAAGCCAGACAATGGCTGCCCGTGGATGTAACATCTAGTTTATTCGCCTCCCCCCAACCGTTCCCAGTGGGTTGCAACGGTGCAACGGGTACCTGTACTATATACTAGTATTATATGCCATTATCTACTATATATAAATATATGAACAGGTATGACTATAATTTGTATCGTGTTTAATTAGCCTTCTACTGTCTCTCCTCGCGCATTACGTACGTTGTGAACATATCTCAGTATACAAATACAAGTGTAGCAAGTAGCTCGCGGCTCGCATGTAGTACGTTATGATTTCTGTTGCCTGCCCCCGCAGCCACCAGGGAGTGTGTGCGGACGTCTGACAACGACGGGGTCTGGGGGGAGCCGGTGCTGGGGGACTGCACGACACTGGCCCTCTTCGAGGCCAAGACACAGGTAGGTCACCTCACCAGCAAGGCTGGGGCGGCGGCTGTAGCATATGACGTAGTACGCAAAAGCGGCAGCCGCTGCTGTAGGTTTATGATGTAGTACGCAAAAGCGGCATCACCGGCTGTAGCATATGCCGTAGCACGCAAAAGCGGCAGCCGCTGCTGTAGGTTTATGACGTAGTACGCAAACGCGGCATCAGCGGCTGTAGCATATGATGTAGTACACAGAAGCGGCAGCCTATGCTGTAATGTTATGACGTAGTATGCAAAGGCACCACATATGTGCCTGCCAAAAATGTAACCGCAATATCGATTGTTTCTCGCGCAAAATAGAAACCGACAGCATCATCGTAGTTTTTATTCGACTAGAAAGGCAATGATATGGTCACTATACAGATTTCTGGTCACGTTGCTCCATTCTGATGATAACTTTTCAATATTATTTAGTTTCGCTGTTAGATGTTAAACATAACTTGTAAATTCGCCTACGGAGCAAATCGTGCCAGACGTAATCACGCGACATCTGGCAAACAACCGTTGTTCTCAGGCCAGTGGACTTTTGAAAAAGATTCACTATTATATCTCCTGGCAATGATGAATGCGACCAAGATTCACTATTATATCTCCTGGCAATGATGAATGCGACCAAGATTCACTATTATATCTCCTGGCAATGATGAATGCGACCAAGATTCACTATTATATCTCTTGGCAATGATGAATGCGACCAAGATTCACTATTATATCTCCTGGCAATGATGAATGCGACCAAGATTCACCATTATATCTCCTGGCAATGATGAATGCGACCAAGATTCACTATTATATCTCCTGGCAATGATGAATGCGACCAAGATTCACTATTATATCTCTTGGCAATGATGAATGCGACCAAGATTCACTATAATATCTCCTGGCAATGATGAATGCGACCAAGATTCACTATTATATCTCCTGGCAATGATGAATGCGACCAAGATTCACTATTATATCTCCTGGCAATGATGAATGCGACCAAGATTCACTATTATATAGCATGGCAATGATGAATGCGACCAAGATTCACTATTATATATCCTGGCAATGATGAATGCGACCAAGATTCACTATTATATATCCTGGCAATGATGAATGCGACCAAGATTCACTATTATATATCCTGGCAATGATGAATGCGACCAAGGGGACATTACTACACTAACGTCGCTAACCGCAGGCAGCAGTTCTCCGCGAACAAACTACAGGAAAGTTCAACGAAACAGACATCTTCATGGCCGTGTCGCGTCTCGCCAACATCTCGGCCCACGAGACTTTACGAAATCCCGTTGACATAGCCGCTGTGATCGATACAATGAGCGATCTCGTGAGAACTCAGGTCAGGATTTTATTTCGCTGAAAAATAACAACATTATTTATATGGCAAACTGCACGTATATGACAAACGCCACCATGTTATAATGTAGACATATTCAGTTCATATATATATCTATGAACGCCTCTTACTTGTCATTACCTTAGCCACCAAGTCTTGGATTCAGATACTGTACTTTATCCAACCTTATTTCAATGTTCTGGGACATATCATGGACCATTTTTAACCTTTTTTGTACACAAAAGTGGCTCAACATCTCATTTCACTCTCATGAAGCCTTACTTCAATTGTGAATATTTGGAACGCGATGCCTTCGAACAGCCTCAGGAACTCGCAGGGCGCATAAGATTTGATATGTTTGCAGGAACTCTGTTTGAGACGTATTCTAAGTCATTCGTCCCCGTACAACTATGGCATTGATCGGGACCGCGACCGATCCCTGTACCCGTCCCTTCTGGATACCCAGCGGTTCATCAAGGTAACCCCCCAGGTCACGCTATAGACCATTGGTTACATGACAGGGCTACCCCTTTCCTCGCCAGACAGGTCCCTGTACCCGTCCCTTCTGGATACCCAGCGGTTCATCAAGGTATCTCTCCGGTCACGCTATAGACCATTGGTTACATGACAGGTACCCCTTTCCTCGCCAGATAGCCTGACCGGAACTGTTTGGCACGTGGGTCTGTATTTATAAACCATAGTTACCACATTTTTTAACCCTGAGTAGAACGTTTTCCCGCATAACAAGCAAAAAGTCGCTCAATTAAATGCATTTTCAGAAATTAAAGGAAATGTCATTTTCGACATTTTTGATATATAACCGCTACAAGTTTCACTTTCACACGTAACTTGCGCCATTTTGATGAATTAGGACCGTGGTTACAACAGCGTCATCTGGCGGGTCATCCCAATGGAGTGACCTTGACTTTTTGACACGTGCCAGTTTCCGCCCCATCGGCCATAGTTCAATAATGACGCTATCGTTAGGACATTCATTAGTCCCTCTCTCCCTGTGTGACCCCCTCCCCCAACAGGCCATGCTGCGGACGACCGACTCGGTGACTCACGAGAAGAACGAGGCAGGGTGGCTGGCCTCGCTACCCCCAGGCAGTGAGGGTGACGCATTGGTCCGTACCCTGGGTCGCCTTGACGACCTGGCGGCCCTCAGTCTCCGCTTCCACGTGGCTAGAGCCGACGTCAACCCGGAGGAGGCTGTCGTGTACCAGCGACATGGCCGGCTAGGTGGGTGGGAGGGGAGGGAGGGGTGTACCAGCGATATGGCCGGCTAGGTGGGTGGTGAGGGTGGGGTGTGCCAGCGACATGCCAGGCTAGGTGGGTGGTGGCTGGCGGGGTGGCGGGGTGGCGGGGTGGCGATTTGATGGGGGTGGTGTTTATCAGCGACATGGCAGGCTAGGTTGGTGGTGGGGTGGCAGGGTTGTGGGGTGGCGGGGTGACGCCCCCTTTTGATCCCAATTGTACCAGATACACGTAACTGCTAGTTCTAACGGTTCCCTTTCTGACCCCCTTCTGACCCTCAGTGTACCAGATACACTTAACTGGTAGATTCACGGCGTATATCCCCTTCTGACCCCCATCTGACCCCCTTCTGACCCTCAGTGTACCAGATTCACGTCCTGCCCGAGGATACCTGGCCGGTGCTGATCTTCCCCAACAGCACCAATGACGTCACGAGTGACGTCACACCCGGGGTTCGTTCCCCTGACCGGGCCATCATCCCTACCCGAGCGCTCATCCCGGACAGCGGTAACTCCACCCCAGGCAAGTATAGAGCGCGGCCATGACCACAAAAGTACTTGCTATCAGAATGCCATTCTTTTACCAAAATATATATTTCCTGCCAAAGCGGCATTAGCTAATACGAAAGTATTGCCAAAGTTAGTCGCCGTGAACTAAATTCCCAGCGCGACCCTTGTCGTCCCGAAGTCTTGATATCATAACAGGAAACCGCGTTTTCCATTATAACTGTATTGTTTCTCTTGACGTGCAGAGTTCATTACCGTGTCTGTGGGCCGCTTCCTGATCACCAAACTGCTGCCGAATCACAATCTCACACGGTGAGTACCAATCCACTGTGATATCTATCAATGGTTCTGTATGGCTGTAAGTCTTGGTGCCCTGGTCTCCCCTATAAAGCTGCCAATGGACGTTATTACTCGCTAGGTTATGCCCTTGCCTTCCTCGAAAAATTCTAAGTGAGAATGTTCAATAGGTTCGTAATTGAGCTTAACACAGTTGTGCCTTTAACTTCGAAATGAAACTTTACATTGGGAACATATAGCTTCACAATTGAGCTCAACACTGATATGCGCTTAACTTCGTAATGAAAAGTCTACTAAATGGTTCATGTATCAAATTTATTTACGCCACAACAAGTATTATGTATAATTATAGCTATATATATAGAACTGTACGAGGTAAGCCATCTGTTACAGACGGAGTAAGGAGGATAACGTAAACACTGCTGTATTCTACGTCAACGCGCACGCGGGGCATGACGGGATACCCGTCCCGGTCTCTGACGTCACGAACGCTTCGGAACCCATCACGCTCAGACTCAACTATATTGATGTAGGAATACAAGACGAGTGCATTAAGAACGGTCAGATTAACGTTAAATTCGCATAGACTGATGGCATTTTTGGATCCAGAGATCCGTTGTGTGTATCTCTTAGTAAATCCGGCACCAGTCGCTGTTCCTAAAGACGATCTGCCAATGATTGGTTCGGCAGGCATCAATTATAATTATGTTATTGACGAAGCCTGAGGCGTTGTCGTTTGCAACGATATTAATCGTCATCTGTGCCAGCTCCAATTACACCCGAGAGAACATAACTCACGGCCGACGTTCTGTGATCGCCGAAATGAAATGAAATGAAATGAAAATCATGATCACACCCCATTTGAACATTTTTATATGGGTTTACATGAATAACTAGGCTATATGGTGGCATATATGGCAAAAGCCATATATATTCCTAATTTCTCTTTGTCTTCTTTCAGGATTTCAACATATCTAACCCAGTATGTGTCAATCTAGTAACCAGTCACGGGTAAGATGAGAGAAACAGTTAATGCCGTCCGCGTGTGTGAGGGTCTTTTGTGTCCATTGGCCTTTTCTGTCCCTCATCGCCGTCCCACTTCCTAGGTTATTGTTAGAATCTGGGACTAGAGGTTAGGGGTTGGGCATTAAGGGTCAGGGATTAGGAATTAGGAGTAAAGGGTTAGGGATCAGGGATTGGGGATTAACGGCCAGGGACTTGAATGACGGTTAGGAGTTAGGACCTAGGGATATGGGGTCTATGGCTCAAGGATAGGGGTTCGGTTTAAGGCCCGTAGCGTGGCGCCACTTAGCGGGTGGAATGACGATGAGGGACACATAAGATCCAGAGACATGTAAGATAATAATTTGCCTTGATTCAACTTATTTCTCCTTATTATTACGGTTCACAAGTATTCTTTGCCTATATCCCTGATACGTGATCTTAATTATTAAAAAATGTCTTTAACCACTTTTGCTATTGTTATCTTACTTTCTCTGCCCCGCCCCTCCGCCCCCGCCCATCCGTTTGATAGCGGTCATTCTTGGAACTGGACCCGTGATCGCTGTAAGGTGCTGGCCAACTCCTCCTATGACGTCACATGTCAGTGCATTCCGCCCGGAATCTTCGCCGCCACTACGTATATGTATAATGTAGATGTGAGTACTTCGTGAGTCCACACAATATATTACCATTAGTCCATAATTAAAGGTAATATCGGGAAACCGGGAAAGGGTTTCATGATTACAGAAACAGGTGCGCTCAAACATGACGGAGGAATTGTGCTTAGTTTTATGTAACGACGGAGCAACTATATTCTATGCAAAATAAGGTCCTCCCAATTGTCAGTTTTCATAGAAAAATTCGATCCAAATCAAGTCTGTGATTCCACGATTAATCTGAAGATTGGTTCATTCGGCCCCGGCGGCTCGCTTGCTATCATGTTGTTGGACATAATATTGAGCCCTTTTCAAATTTGAAGGAAAAGTATAAATCGTAATTAAGTATCTTTCATACCACTCTCGGGGAAGCACATTGGGATTTTTTCAATTTATATTCGCCATCGATTAAAATCAAATGTGTTTTATTAAGTGCGGGAAGATTTGATCACATGGATATGTCATGTATTTGTTACGCATGCGCAGTGGGACCCCGGCGAAGAACCAATTGTTGCCATGGAGATCCCATCATACATCGGGTGTTGCGTGTCCGCCACATTGTGTCTATTCTCAGTGATACTGCTTTTCTACTTCCGGTGAGTGGTCATCCAGAGTAACAAGGCTAGATCGCTTTCCTTGAAATTTAGGTTTTAAATTTATTGGTACTTTCAGGGTTTTAGTGCTGAACTCTCGAGTTATTTAGATTGAACTTTATCGGTATGGGACGATATAGCCTTACAGGCCGAAAGGGCTCAATCAAATCAAATCGAATCAAATTGAGCTTTTAACTTGATATTCGTACCAAACACCCAGTACTAATTTCCAGCAAGGTAATCTATTGTTGACAGCGGTCGAGACTGATGACTGTAATGACTGTAATGACCAAAAGACTCTTGAGCTGTTTATTTAAAACTATCTAATTATTGATAATTGGTGCACCTAACGCTAAGTATACGCCCTGTCGGATTGTGGACATCCAAGTCGACCCAAGTTACCACGGCCGTAACAAAATTCATTATAATTATGATATTATCTCATCTCATCATTTACAGAACTACCTCCAAGACGGCTGCCATCCATAAGAACTTCGCAGTGGCTATCATTGGTAGCCAGGTTATCTTCATGGCGGGTATAGACAGAACGGAGCATCAGGTGAGGTGTCAATCAGTCACCAACCTTCAACAACTATCCGCGGGGTTATCGTATTAGCGCGGCAGGCGCAAAGGGCGGTGGAGGGGCCACAGCGGTCCTGTGACCTCCCCTTGGTAAATAGTTGGGGGTCACAGGTTTTTGCCATTGATCCTCGCAAACGCAATAAAGATATCTGAGCGGGGGCCTCGGGATTTTAACCGTTTACCCACCCTTTCTTTTTTCAGCGAGGATGCTCTTTTTCAATGCCAGATACGATGTATTCTCTACTGGGCCCACACTATTATTATGAGGACACGCTACCTTGGTCCAGTGTACACCCCCCCCCCCCCTCACGATCGTACGATTAATACTAACAGCTCGAAAAATGTGCGAGCGTTTATCTTTTCCAAAATACGAACATATTCAATCAGGAGGCTGATTTTAAATATTATAAATATATAACTGCAAAGGTTATACTGACTGGGGTATTCTACGTACCATTCCAATTATGTATGACAGTAGTAGCAATAAATACGGTAGATACTGTAACAATGGTCACGTCGTCTGTAACTATATCTTGAATGGGCCTGTCAAAGCCCATGCGTAAGCGATGTGCGGTTTATGAACACCGCTCTAGCTCACTGTGATGACTAAGATAAACTAAGAACTGGATCATTACAGGTTATTAAAGGCTGTGTTATGTTTATTCCACTCCACCTGACAGGCTCTGTGTCACGCTTTCGCCATCGCGTTCCACTACTTCTTCCTGGCCACGTTCTCGTGGCTGATGAACGAGGCTTTCAACCTATATATCGTCATCACCTACGCGGCCCACTCCCACGGCGAGCTGACGGAGGGGGGGTCGCAGTGGCGATATTATATCCTCGGGTGGAGTAAGTACTACCCTTCCCTGGGGGGAGCGGAGCGAGGGGGACGGGGTGGGGGGCGGATGGGGGGTTGCGGTGGCGATACTACATCCTAGGATGGAGTGAGTACTACCCTTCCCTGGGGGGAGGGTGGAGGCGGAGGGGGGGTAGTCGCAGTAGTGAATACTACCCTTCCCTGGGGGGAGGGTGGAGGCGGAGGGGGGTGTAGTCGCAGTAGTGAATACTACCCTTCCCTGGGGGGAGGGTGGAGGCAGAGGGGGGGGCGGTTGTCGCAGTAGTGAATACTACCCTTCCCTGAGGGGAGGGGGTTGCAGTGACGATACTACCCTTCCCTGAGGGGAGGGGGTCGCAGTGACGATACTACCCTTCCCTGAGGGGAGGGGGTCGCAGTGACGATGCTACCCTTCCCTGAGGGGAGGGGGTCGCAGTGACGATACTACCCTTCCCTGAGGGGAGGGGGTCGCAGTGACGATACTATCCTTCCCTGAGGGGAGGGGGTCGCAGTGACGATACTACCCTTCCCTGAGGGGAGGGGGTCGCAGTGACGATACTACCCTTCCCTGAGGGGAGGGGGTTGCAGTGACGATACTATCCTTCCCTGAGGGGAGGGGGTTGCAGTGACGCTACTACCCTTCCCTGAGGGGAGGGGGTTGCAGTGACGATACTACCCTTCCCTGGGGGGAGGGGGTTGCAGTGACGATACTACCCTTCCCTGAGGGGCGGGGGGGGCATAAGTGGCATAAAGCATATCTACGCATACTAAATAAAGAAAAATTAACCAGAGTCGTGTGTGTGAAACTAAAAACACAATTATTGGGATTACAGCTGCGATATAAGATAAGGATCGTGGTGTGTATAGCTGAGGTTAATGCTATAGTTTGTCATGTTAGGGCAAAATTCTCGAAGACAAGAATGTGAGGGTAGAAAAATCGATTATCAGACTCAAAACCCAGGCGAGGACCGAATTTAAATCCCGCACCCAAAGCTAGTAACATTGTAAAGTCCGACCATTGATTACTTCATTATCATGTGTTGAACACTTCTCATTTTCTATGCGGTTAGAGGCAATATCCTACACCTGCCGCCAGACAACAAGCACCCTTTTTCTATGAATATTATTTTGTCTATGAAGTCACGATTTTAATTTTGCATCCTATCGGAAAATATAAATGTCAAAGATTATTAATATTTTACTTTCGTGACATGACAAATGGTAATGACAAGCCACGCGGTGCGTGGGTGGTAGTGCTGGTAATAACCCGCGGCTCTCGTTGTTTGCTTCCCTTCTCTCCAGTCTTACCCGGGGTGCTGGTCGGGGTGTTCGTAGGCACCCACGTGGACGATTACTACGCCACGGACCTGTAAGTAAGCCGGCACAGTCAGCGGTAACAGGTGTGGCGCCAAGCCCAAGCGCCATAAATGTCAACGGCTATTGATTTGAGGCTTGAAACACGCATATACCAACACCCTTAGTATATATGGCCTCTTTATAGCCCCGTCTCTATGTTTTATCAGAACCGGATCACGTGGTATTTGCCCCACGTGACTTTGGACGGCGCGAGATCACGTGATAGGACGTGCTTTGATAAGTTGGTGTTGCAGTAAAAACTGTATATTTGAGTCGTATTATGAAGCTGCCCATACAGTAGTCCAGCTCACATTGCAAAAAAAAACTAGCCCGAAAACCTATCAATGTTATTCTTATTAGTCTTGTAAGCACATAACAAAATACTCCTTGCGCAAAACTCACGATATTTTACCGTCTTGTTTTCTTTGTTATAATAAAAAATAGATGAAAATACCCTAAAATGCCGTAGGCCGCCATGTTAAGTTGTAATAGTGGGGGGCTTGTACCTCACTTTTTGGAAAAAGTATTCTGAATTATTTTATTATTGCGTTGTAAAAAGCATATGAAAAGATGTATCTAGTGAAAAGGTTTAAAAAGTTGCATACTACCTAAAAAGATGTCAGCTTTTCCCATACACTATATGTGTGCCCTTATGCTAATCATATACATACATAATTTTCAGTCAAAACAATGAAAACAATATTTTTGCTGCACGAGTAACTTCAATCCCATTTGTAGGCGAGTTGATGATAATAATATGATCCCTCTGACGTAATCACATATTTACCACTGACAAATAATTTTAAAAAGGCCTATATCACTCCATATATCTATGTTAAAATATATATCTACGTGATTGTATACGTGTCTTATTTCTTATTTAACGTCTTCACTCAGATTGGATGGCACTGACCTCTATATTGTCTCCTCAGGTGTTGGATAGCCGAGCCCTACATATGGCTGTTTCTGGGACCCGCCATCGGAATCATAACTGTAAGTGACTTCAACGCATCATCACGAACCTCTGTTAAAGTTATATCTTGCATATACACGTGGGACATTGTACCGTATCAGGTAGTCTACGTACCACATGTTGTAAGGTAACAACGGCCAATATCAAATCACTATATGTATCAGAACGTAACGAACACCAGCTATTATCGTAAATGTGTTCTTATTATGATTAACATTGACATAAATTGTTTAAGATATCGCAAAATACTTGTCGAAGATAATTTCGAAGTATCAGGTTGCGCAGGGAAGATTTTCATCCCACTTTGAAAGTTAGCCATTGCCCAAGCGATATCTATCTGATTCCTTAACACCCGTAATTTGTGTACTAACAAATTTACACATTTCGTGATGACGAAAAATAAAAAATTACGTGGGAACCGAGTTGAATAGTTTGACCTTTCGACGATACAAAGTGACCATATATCTGTTGCCACGTACGTGCGCTACATCGAAAATGGTGGTTATCCTCTGAACCACAGAAACTGTTTTAATCTTACACTTGAATGTGGCAGCGGCTTGACCACACTAATGGGGTAACTCGACGCGCCCAGGTACCGACCTACAGCCGATACTGACCTTCCCACGTCAAGTATGATTTAAGGGTCACCCCAGGGGCGGATTTAGCGGGGGGTAGGGGGGTTGCCCCTTGGGAACTTGAAAATACAATGTTAAAAAGTCGGGTTTTCCGAGTCACCCCGGTCGCAAGTTTTCAGAGAGCAACCCCCGCCCCCCATGACAAATTCCTAGATCCGCCCCTGCACCCGGTGGCGTAGTGGCTCGTATTGCCCATGTGCCTTGCCAGAGCAGCCAATCAAGTGGTCGGTGCGCGGTTCGAACCCTGCATGTGCAAATTCTTGTGCAGGATGAAGAACGTCCTTCTTCGTAACAAGTGCAGGGTTATACCCCGGAGGCATGGCTCCCCCCGAGCTTGACCCTTCTCATTGTAGGGCCCCATAGGGGCTTTTTCGACACGGCGACACGGCGATTTTTAAAATCGACAACGCGACATTGGGGTTGTCTTAGAATCGACAGGCGACATAAGTCTTAGCGACACGCGACATGGAACTTTTCTTAAAATCGACACGCGACATGGACCTTTTCTTAAAATCGACACGCGACATGGACCTTTTCTTAAAATCGACACGCGACATGGACCTTTTCTTAAAATCGACACGCGACATGGACCTTTTCTTAAAATCGACACGCGACATGGCTACCGCTCCTCAGGGGCCCTCATTGTCGCAACAGACCTGCAGTGCTTAAACCGTCATACTTAAACCAACTATCCTAACCAATCAATCAAGCACCATTGATCGGTTGTCAAATAGATGTTTGATTCGTGTCAGCCTTACTATGTTTTTTTGCGTATATGTATACGAGGGAATGGGTTCTCGGTTTCAGGTTACAATTCTCGTGCTGATATTCACCGCCAAGGAACACCACGAGAGTTCATACTGCAAGAACGAACGTACAAATAAAGCCATCATGTACGTGATTCATGCCCTCTATATGGTTCCCATTAGTAGGGGGCGGCGTCGAGGCTTCTCCAGGAGAAGTTAAAACACATAAATAGTATTGCGAAATACCTGTATGGCCAATGCATTTAATTACATACCCTTTATTATTTTACATATCTTCGGTTCATCATTGCCTCGTGTCCGGCCTTTTCGTATAATTCATATTGTGAACGTCCAAATTCGTTTCGTCTATTATGTATTACGACCAATTGAACCCTTTGCTATCTTGATAAAGATGCATGAACTATTGAGATAGTAAACAGTTAGCATGCCCGCATTGAATTAAAAAAAAATAGCTATTGCGATGGAAACACATTGTTTGCCGTTCATTCAGTGATCTTTTTATTACACTGATACCATTGTGTCTTTGAATGAAGCCTGGCGCAGCGTAAGACAGCAGATGTTAATGCAGATACCAACTATGAGGGTGAAAATATATGTTTCTCATGCAAATTGTGGCATGGCTATGAACAACGGCGCTCTCGTGTTCCCGCAGTGTGTACTCGAAGGCACTCTGGACCCAAGTCATCCTCATCACCATCGGTTGGTGCTTCGCATTCCTCTCCATCAAAATGAGAGGGGTCATCATCAAATATCTCTACGGCTTGTTTAACGGGCTGCAGGTACGTTTAACTTTAGTTACCCTGAAAACCGGGTAGATGTTATTATTGTTAAAGCTCGCACGTTATCTGGTAACAATTATAATTGCACCCTAATTAAACAATGAACAACATACGAACATGAACGCATGATAGGAGGATGACGGAAAATGCGACCAGTAAGTGTAATCATCATATATTATAGTATGCACGCCAAATATTGCCTATTCTACTTTCTTTACTTTCACAAGAAAGGACGATAATTAGTATCGAAGTGTCTTGCGCAGCGGATAATGATATTCCGGCTATTTTTTTACATTTTAATCTACTTTGTCTGACCCTGATTCCACTGTCTTATGTTGCAGGGGGCCTTCTTTCTGGTGTTTTATTTTCTACTAAATGAGGAGGTAAGTGCCGCGTATACCACCTCCTTGACCTTGAAATCAACCTCATTAGACGGGTTTTGTTATCACAATATGTCCCAAAAGTTGTTGTTTATATTGTCACAATAGGTCGCGTCAATCGGTTTTTGGTTTGGCTTCTGTATTTTCTTTAAATTTTGATGGTAAAGATCGGTATTTATCATGGGTTTATATATACAAATTCCTCGGGACCAGGAAATGACGTTGGCAAGTTCATTTTTGAATGACATATAACGCAACTAATGTGCGAAACATCATATATTGAAATGTTAAACATGAGCCGCTGTTTATTTCTTTTGCGTAAAGCCCATGATATGTTATTGCGATCAACATCACAGAATTGATTTCGTGACGTAATGTATACTTCCACGCCTTGTTGGCATACGCAGTTTGCTCTAACTGTAATTTCGTTTACGGGTTTGTACGAACGATACTTTTTTCATACGGTCGCGATCGCGATTGGCAGGTCGATATTAGTGTCAAGTAAACATATTTTAGTTCCTTTTTATGATGGTTGCCTGTCCGATTGCATCCACAATATGCGTCAGTGCTCCCTTCACGTGCACCTGCTGGCCACTGTAAGCCATCTCCTGCTTTTGCAAAAACCATTGCTTCGGTTTTGCTCTTGTTTTTCACTCACTTTTTTATTGTAGTCGATTTCGTGAAATTTGAACATAAACTTTTTGTTTTATATATTACAGGTAAGAGCCGTCTACCAATCGTGGGCGAAGAAGAAAAACAAGAGCAAGCAAGGGTTCGATTCCTCCGAGGGATCAGACGAGGACTCGTCCATGATCCCAACTCATGAAAACGCGAGACAGGCTCACCAGGAAATGCAGGAGATGGTATGATTTGATCCGCCGTATATTTGCAGAATCATTGATTTAGCCCTGAAACTTGATGCCGATGGCATTTTCGGCCAGTGATTCCTGCACCATCCTTTGGGGAGATTTTTTCACGAAAAGAAAAAATGGCCGCCAAGATTTCCTTATTATGGTTATTGATTAAAATACCCTAAATACGCGAAATAAAGCATACCATCAAGATTTTATGAATGTCTTTACTTTAACGGTGAAATAGCTTTATCACTAATGAATTTTCGACACAAATGTTGCAGCTTACTACTAACATTACACGTGGACCCTCTGTGAAAGAAAAGACTACAGAGTATAGTAAGTGCCTCCCCCCACGCCAGGCCCCTGTCACGTGGTGCATGGCTGTGGTGTGGGTGGCTGTGCACAGATGCCCTTGGACGCCTAATTGACCTGGTGTGTCTTACAGGAGGTTCTGGAGCTGCCTCAGATACCGGAGTCATCAGGGTCGGGGGCGCCTACCCGCGCCAGGCTACGAAAACCCAGTGAGACCAATTTCCTGACGTCCAGCTCAGAAGGGGATGAAGAGGAAGAACATTCCGGATGTGAAATGATAGTCACTTCGGTGTGAATGAGCGATGTCACTAAATAGTCCCTGTAGTGCGTGCATTAGAGACATCTCTCCATCCTTGATAGGGGCCGGCCCGATAGCTCAGTGGGCTGGAGCGCTGGCATTCAGCGCTCTGGCCACCTGAGGGCCTAACGGCACGTGGATCGGTGGTTCGCGCCCCGCTGTGGCTATGTCTGTGTGGTCGCAAGATAAAGATCCCATGTCTTTCTTCGCAAAGAGTAGGGGTTTAGTCCCGGGAACATGGCTCTACTCTACGCCACAGTAGACTTGATAGCTTGGTCTGTTGAATGAATGAAACATGCTACATGGACCTGCGACGTTTGTCATTCTGTACTGTCGTATACAACGCGTTCTATCGTCAGCTTTCACCAACTTTATTGGTGATCACCACGATGCAAGGTCAAATTAAGGTCACCCGTAAACATATCAAGTCCCAATGACGTCAACGTAATTTGCATTCGACTGCGATAAATCGAAGACTGGTGCAAACTTAAGATGCCGGGTCGTATCGTGGGTGGGGTGAAGTATCGAACTGACTGATTGTGCCAAGGGGCTTATCCAGAGAATTAGCTCACAAGACCCATAAATAGTAATTGATATGGATGCCGATTTGTATCCATACCAATTTGCACTGAGATCAATTGGATGTTAGTGGTGGTGGTGGTGGTGGTGGGGTGGGAAGGGGATAGTTTATCACTGCCAATTATTGCAGACTCTTCTAACATTTATGAGAATGTGCCGCATAAAAAGGAAAGTAATATGCCAATGAACGAGACACGTGACAAGGCCTGGGTAGGCTTGAACTTGACGTGTTTTCAGTTCGTACCAACAGCGCGGATCTCTTTTTTTATATTGTATATGTATACATTTTACTTGATAAAACCGGTAAATGTCATAATACAAATATTTAGTTGCATTTACAATATTGATTTTCAATTTTATAGAAAAACATTAAGATAGAAAACAATATGACACAGGTGCGTTTAAAAGCAGAGGAAAAAAATATTAATATTCATATTATAAAATAAAAGACAACTTTAATGTATTTAATGATTATTAGTATTATACTATTTGTATTTAATCTTTTCGTGTAGATATCTCTATCCACTTAATGATCGCTATTATCATGTTGTCTGGTGAGCCATCATTATATACAGCCGACCAATATTATATTTAAGTATGGATTTTTTTTAATGGCAGAGAAGCTTTGGTTGTGCCATTGGGCCTAGACCAATAGACAGGGGGCGTAGTATGCGTAACACACCGGCTTGCAGGAACCTGCGTGTATGCTAATCAGTATGTAGATAAGTGTAGTGTTCAAGCGGTGGAAGAAATGAGATGTGTTAGGGTAATTTAGTTGTACTTGGATGCCATTCGCGTGTTTTATAAGATTTGATAGATTGATTGCTCGTTATGTGAATACCACATGCAAATGTGATATATTAAAGCCAATGAAAACGTCATACCGTGTGAATTACTTCCTTTGTTCCGGTGCCTTTCAGGGACGCTATTTCAGTGTATACGGCATTCAGAGAGTAAGGTGTGAGTTTCTGCTCATCAAGCGACTTCAGTCAGTCATTTAACTAAAATATGCTTTCATTCTTTGTGTTGTATATATATTGTTAGCTACCATCGGCATAATCAGAATTATCATCCCTTAGCTATCTCCAAAATACTCTAGTCACATTACATAAGGATGATAAAACCATCGCCAAACTTGTTTATGCTATTTCTTTTGGCTTACAATGGCAAGAATGGGGGGCCGTCAAGATTTGCATTTCGTCGCCAAATACCGTAGAAACCACATGAAACAGTGGCGCTATCTGGCGAGTCAGGAGCCTATCGTCCCCGCGCGGCTCTAGCAGTGGAGGACATCGTTGTACTATTGTACGGAATGCGGCGTTCGTCAGTAAAGTGACCAGCCAACATCGACATCGCATACTACTCCCCCTGTCTACTGGTCTAGGCCCAATGGCACAACCAAAGCTTCTCTACCATTAAAAAAAATCCATACTTAAATATATTATTGGTCGGCTGTATATAATATTTTGGCCTTGTTTGCGATATTGGAGGTCTGCGACGAAAAGTTCGAAAGGCGCCGTTGAACTGTTGCCCTTAATATCCAATATTTGAAGAGTTGTCAGCATGGATATGCTATAACGGGGCACCAGCTGATAGTCCCCAACATTGGACTGATGAACAAAAAAATGAACGTCAGTAATCAAACACATAATTTCAAGAATGCCTAGGGGCATATTTCATCAAATAAATGGCCCAACTCATGCTTAGATGTGCATGAACGTGGCCTAAAGAAAGACACTGATGATGAACCAATATATACGACGGCGAGAGAAGGGAGATGTACGTTAAACATCATACATATGGACCATACATATATCAAACAGGGATGTACAACCATGCCTAATTACATGCGAACTTTACCGTGGGTAAACTATCACTAGACACAGACCCTAAACTGGTCCGCCCCGGGATATGAGCCTGCATGGCCACACCAGCCTATCGATTGCCGGTCTGATCCGTTGGTGTGCGTCGCCTGCGGGGGTTAGATATGTATGATGTATCTAAATTAACGTCGATATGGTAATATCGTTTTCACCACAGGCCGTCAAGCGAGCATTGCAAAACTTGCGTCAGGGCAAACTTGTGCGTTAGGCTGCACAGTCGTGCCGGAGTCCGTGGCCGGTTACGCTTACCGCGAGATCACGCCTGCCGTGGAGGACATACTCGCCATTTGATCTACAGGGCGCTACAGGTGGTTGTCTGCCTGAACGAGTCTAATGTATGTAGCGGTTGGACTGAACGAGTCTACATGCGGCGAGCGCTATCGAGGGCACCCTTTTATCGCCTGTATGTGTTTATAAATTAAAAAGGATAAATCTATATCTGGATTTAAGACTGAACTTAATCAACGGATTCAAATAGCTGACGAGAACATTATTTAGTTGATAACTTCAGTTCTCGAGTGGATTACGGTGCCATGGAGTGCCTGTAATACAAGCGGAATCACGTGATCAGGCGTACCGCGGCGTACCGCCCAAAGTCTCTTTGTGGACATCCCAAGATAGTGAATATGAGAATGAAACTATCCCAGTCTCTGCGAAATGTGCTGCTGTTACTTACCGTTTCTGTAGTGACAGTCATCGTCACTAAAGTACGGAATAATCGAGCAGCACTTGCGCCGTACAGAGGAATATATATTGCACGTGAGTATAGAGATCATCACATACGTATGACCCCGAAAAGAAATATTTGACAAGCGCGTAATATAGATATATACAGCCCGATCTGTATTATATAAAAATTAACTAATGCCTATTTAATGTAATTAATAAACTAATGGGTGTATTTAGGGTGAATGTTATAATAACAGGCACACACATACACGTATACAAAGCAGCATGTAGCGATATAAGTCCTAATTAATGTAAAATTAATACAATAACAAATGAAACGGTTTGCTGGATGGCATCATAGGGGGATGTGCCACCATTGACCGAAATATCTAGTTGCCAAGATGAAACCATCCTCGTATAACACCACGTATAACAGGGGGTAAGTTGCGACACGCAACCTTGCCGTTTCGAAACAATCGACACCCGACATTAACATCCAGATTCCGACACATTTCCAAACTTTCCAAATGTGACCCCGACAATTTTACAATTGTTTGTCGAGAGGCCGGCGGAGACACCCGTATGTGTACAAGTTTGATTTTTGTAAATGGACAAATGACATTCGACCTCTTATAACGTATAGCTGTAGGATACTATAGGGGAAGCATTTAGCGCACGAAAACCATATAATTCTTTATATATATTGCCGTATGTCGGTAATGCAAAGAAGAGTGTCTGGGTCGGCTACTGGAGTAACCTACAAGAATTAATATCAATTACCTAAAACGAATATTTTAAATACACACTTAAAGTATGGATGCCCCCGCGGTAAAATCTTGAGTGATTATGCGTGAGGCCTGAAAGTAACAAAGTGTACGAGGTAACGCATTCGTTTCTCTTGCGCTCTGCTGATTTGCCCAGGGGTTAGCAGAGAGGGAGGGAGGGGGGGGGGTCGAATCCTCAGCATCCTTAGCGATGTCTAAATACGCACAGGGTCCGAGTCCCGCTGTGGTCATGTCTGTGTGGTCGCAGGATAAAGATCTCACGCACGCAAAGAGCAGGGGGTTACCCCTGGGGACATGGCTCCGCTCTTCCCTGTCTTCTACCATTGACGCGATATGACCAGAATTGGTTAAAGCGACCTGAATATACAACCACTCTAATTAAACACTTAATCCTCTTAATTGAAAAGAAGGATAAGTTTCCGTGAACATCGCTCCTAACCTTGTTTCTTCCCATGGTCATGACAAGTTACCGCGCAGCACGTAGCAAATGTAAAATGACAATCCCCATGTCATATCGGATTCGCCCCGGCCTATCGGTTGACGTTTTGACATTTGGTTGTTGTGTATATGTGCTGCATATGCTGACGTGGCACTTAATGCACAGATGAGCGCCTAGGTGAACGATTTAAGTAGGTAAGCAATAACGTAAATCCATGTATCGATCGCGGGAGGAGAAACACGGACAACAGTAGGCCTTATGACCCCTACAACCCTCGTGAAACATGCGCCATATATATAAAAACCTGCCTCCCTCCCCACTAAACCCAGCCCCACGTCGGCATTTTTGTATTTGAGTGTCAATGTAGCCATTTCTTTCCCCACACTTCCCCTTTCCGTTCCCTTAGCGATAATTTAGTATTTCCTAAGCTATGAACAGTGTGGCAGCGATATCAAACTAACAAGACATATACAAACCGATTGAAGGATGCCGATCACATCAACCTACTGTAAGAAATGTATGCACCACCTGAATTGCTCTAATTGCGGCTTCAAAGTTACCTAAGCTCATATATATAGCCCCAAACATCAAAAACAAAATAGAATTACTGTTGCTTAAATGTTTATCACAGCCAGCTGCGATGAGGCGATTCATCTGTAATACGATGCTATCATTGATGTAGCATGGCATCCAATTCTAAATTCTTGCTCTATCACGCGCTTTAATGACGACGGCAGTGGCCATGCATAATGGTGGTATGCTTTAGGTAAGGGCACTCAGAAAACATCAATAGTTGAACGTAAACGAACGGCTAATTAAGCCATGATATGCAACGATCAATTGGGAATTTGAACCGCTGCATAGTGATTTTAACAGAACCAATGAACCTTCGATTTAAGCCATACTTGCGCGCCAGAGCGAGTAGTATCGCCTACTACCAGCGACACCCACACACATTACTAAAGGCCAGGCATTACGGCCTACCGCATAGCCGATGTGAGGTCTACGTGGATACAACATACATTATGTATAGATTCTACCCCACATCGATCTCTGCAGGTGTTCATGTCATTAATAAGGTTTATTTGCCGTATGTCGTGCACGGTACACGACCGGGATCGCGTACCATACAACAATGCGTACACACCATCTGGCATGAACTTGTAACATATATATATACATATCCAGCGGCACAATTGCTGCTTAGCGTGGTGTGATATCGATATTGTACACTTTAATGGTACGATCTTTAAAAATGCGATGTGGTGTATTGGCGATCCAGAGCGGAATTGTAAGTAATTAAAAACAGATTTAACTAGGCATAAGATATAGGGCGGAGAAAGAGCGGTGGATTATCCTGTGTAAGATAAAATAGATGGCATAATTTTTAGATCGAGGCGGGAGTTATCCATGTTTCTGTGGCGTCATAGACCATCTCATTGCCATTACTCATTAACAAAGCACTAGAGGTAAAATCAAAAAGCATTATTGATTGGTGTTTGAGGGAAAAGTGACTAATTTCTTGCGATGGGTAAATTTGACCGGGACTCGATCTGTCAGCATGATTTGCCTCAACCCCGAGGTTTCGATAACCGCATAATGTGCAAACATAATTATGTTACACACATTTTGTCGATTTTAGCGTTTTGCAACTTTCGATTCTGGTATTTACTACTTTTTTCAATGTACCATCATTGCTGATACTGCTGTTGCTACTACCACTACCACGATAACTTAATCATTTCGCACACAACGTGAGAGTCGCTGGGGCATATTTTAATCAATCGATGAATTAAAATTATTTCTTGTTTAAATGTTCGCTTAAAAAAATGACCCCTACTAGACAGCCGTCCCCCCTATACCAGCCTCTATATCTAAAAACAATGGTCGGATATGTGCACAAAATTTTCTATTTTCTACCGAAACGTTTGATATAGTCTAATGTTACCATTATTTTATTATAACTATCATGATTTCTATTAGAACTATTACTACTGCTACTTATTATTTTTCGGCTACTACTAGACCCAATGCTACTTCTTCCATAGCCATTTCTGCTACAAATATCACTGCTACAACTATCGCTTCGACTACTACCATGGTCAGCAAAGTACTGTATAACTGTTAATTCAAGTGTATTTATTCTCTCACCAGCAACTAGTGCGCCGATTCCCGTGAAGCCGTTAGCTGCATGCTCACCACAGCAGAGGCGAGACTACCTCAAGAACACGTGTCAGGAGATGGGAATCTCAAAACGACCCCCGAGTCGGGAATCGCTCCGCATTATAGTGACCGACGACGAAAAGAAACTTCTCTACTGCCTGCTGCCAAAGTCTGGATCTAAGTCGTGGCTCTTCTACATGATCAAACTGGCCGGCAAGGTCCGCCCTGGCCACTGGCACGTCCGCAAACCCGAGTTCATGAAGAAGGCCGGCTTGAACTTCTTGCGGGATGTGTCAGTGGAGGAAATCAACACCCGATACCGGGATTACTACAAGTTCGCGGTCGTCCGCCATCCGTTGCAACGCCTTGTGTCGGCCTACTACGAAGCCATCGGCAAGCAAAGGCACTTCAACACAGACGGGAAGGCGCCCAGTTTCGCTGAGTTCGGCGACCGGCTAGTGAAGGACATGCCACCGCAGCTGCACTGGATGACCTTTATCGACGATTGTCAGTTCTGCCATATCGACTACGACTTCATCATCAAGGCGGAGACGGTGGCCGGGGACACGGACGCCCTCAACGATGACCTGGGCCAGAACGTGTCGCTGGAGTACCGACACAGCAACCTCATGTATGACGACAACATCGAGGTGCTGGACCACCATAACTTTAAGTACGACCACGTGTACCGCGACCTGCGCCTCAGCGGTCAGCACAACGCCTTCGCCAACATCCTCAAGGTGTACGAGGCAGATTTGCGTCTCCATGGTTACAATTGGGATAACTCGGCCATGAGCAGCACGTGCGAAATCGACATCGGGGATAGCAAGACATGTTGCTGATTTTAAATCCATGCATAACTTGTGTTAGCAATTAAATACCCATTGGAACTCTCGGTGTGTGTTAGTTCGGTTAGTTCTAACAGAGTTTAACATTAAATATTACGCATTCATTGAGTTACGTTTTATTGAACCGTACGTTTCTAAAATGTGCCTGATCGAAGGGAGCCCCAGTTGGCTAGTCCACGTGTATATATATATATATATATATATATATAAGGTCGCCCCATATATTTATAAGGGCGACCTTACAGTGTCATAAAACTTTGTTGCACTGCAGTGAAATACTTCATTACTATTATCTGTGATCAATAACACAAACCTTCGCTCCATTCAAATGGAAATCGATGACTCTTTCTACATTATAACTGGAGATCATCGAAAGACGCATTTGTTTGTCTTATTGGGCTAAAAGTCAGTTTGTCAGTAAAAGCGGTCTTGGTTGAAACTAAAAATGTTAGTAAAATATCGTATAATTGGTCCAAAAATTGGTCAAGCAATATAATATAGTCCTTCTCTTAACGGTAATATGCGATTATATATTTGATGTAGTTCTTAAAGCGGGTGTCCAACCTAGTCTAATCGCGATCTGCACCGAAAGTTTACATCTTTAAATTAACTTGGCGAATGTTAACGCTTCGTTTCGGCCCACTTGTAAGGAGAAAAAAATTAAGCCAACCCGCCCCCATCAATTTCGAGCAGCGCCATTTTGCCGGAGCAAGTGACGTATATTGTGGCCCTTCAGGGGGCGCCGCCTTACTTTAAAGCCGGAAGTTATCTCTCGGAGGGAACTCTTCACAGAGGAAGTACCCTTCAGGGGAAACGCGTGAAACGAGAAATCATGGCCGCGATTTACGGATCAATTGCGGCAGTTCCAAGCAGCGCAGTAGACTTTGATCCCAGTGTTTCATGGAAAAATAACATCAAAACATAGCCTATTGATATATCTCTTGCAACGATTGTCTCCGTAATAAATGTCATGATTGGAGTTTTGCTCGCACAGTAGGCGTCATTTTCGCGTCATTATATGAATCGGTAAAGCAGTGTTAGAGGCCAGGATAGCGTTTTTTTTTTAAACATGTCATCCAAAATCATACAACTAGCTTTTCCCCCATCAGTTGTACCGTATCGAAGCTATAAGAAATGTTTATAAAAGATAATGATACTGATATGTGTGGATTTTTTGCCGTGTCGCGCTTGCCTATCTTAAGGAAGCCTAGTTCCCAAACGTTGTAACACTGAATTCTCTGTCATAGAATGCGCTGATGTTGTGCTGAACTTAAAACACAACTGATAGCGCTCTCTAGCGGGGAGTGATATGGTAAAGGAGCATGGGAAGTTACCGGCATGCACCAAAAACAAATAGTGCGCCCGGATCGGACGTTGGTGTTCCTGAAAACGTCTTGCAAACACAGCTACAAATGAAAATAACTTTTTGATTGTTTGAAAGAATTTGATAGATGAAATAATAATCTATACGAAAATGTGATATTTAGTCCCAGTGTACATCCAGATAATTCAGAATTTCCAAATGCGCCTATTCTTTTTGAAACCCCCCGTGAGAAATACTAGCTAATACGGCGTGGGTCTCCCGAGGCGCCATCCAACCCAGTTCATTGCCTAGAGGTTGGGGGGGGGGGCGGTGGTGGTTCCTAGCTCTTATTAAAGTTTTGAGTGGTAACACATGCCCCGATGTCCTGGTCCATATTTTAATAATGTTGCTTCTTTAATATCTGGCCTTAGACCAGGCACGGTCAGTGGCTCTTTGTTATAGGGATTAGTAGAGAGGTGGGGGAGCGGGGGGGGGTATGTCAAAACGTCACGCAGGAATTCGCCCACTTCATCAGTGCAAAATTGTCACTCGTCAGTGCAACTGAGTCATTATCAGAAAAGAGGCTACTTTCAATATCTATGACAAGTAAAATAATGTTCATGCTGTTTCACCCTTTGCTCTTTGAATGTTTGATCACATGATTGGTTTCACTCTGTGTAACTTTACAAGCTTACCACTAAGGCCTACGTTGCGATTTTAGATGATAAATTACCAATGGATATAACGGTATTTGGTATTTGATTAGTTTTAATTCTTAGTAACGGGCAGCGATATTTTTTTCTTGTTATACCATTATGTTTTTCTCAATAACACATAATGCGTAAAAAATAAGAGGATATCTGAAACATTTATCTACTATTGTGCATAATATAAATGTTCTTTTTATTATCGCTCGATAACGCTGAAATTGTACGATGGCCCAATGACATGGAAATGCCATATAACTTGATAATAATTAACCCAACTATGCCGCTCGTCAATAAGCATACCATGTTGATGCATAAGCAACAGATTAAATGACATTTTAGTGCATTAGATAGTCACTTTTGTGCACGTGGAGGCTAACGCCTAGCTCAAACTGTGCCGGTGTTGGCTACGGTTTACCCCGGTTCTCCCCGGGCTTTCCCGGTCTATATACCAGGACGAACTGGGGGCCATCTCGCAAAGTTTTGGCGCGAAAACAGCAGGCCACGATGTTACTACGATGCTACGGTTCATCCCGGTAGTTTTGAACAGTTCAAAACAAACGCGGCGACCTACGGTTCACCACGGTACACCCCGGATCACCCCGGATTGACTACAGACTCACTATGATTGCCCAGGGTTGTCCAAGGTTGTCCCTGATTTTCAGGACCGGGGTAAACCTGGCCTTTAAACCGGCACAGTCTGAGCTAGCCTTAAACAGGCCCACCAAACATCCCGAGACAATGAAGGGGGGAGGGGGGGGGGGGGGTGGCAAGCGGGTGGGGTCATGTTCCCAGATAACAAAAAATACCTATCTTTATTGCCAGATCACGATGAATTAAAAGAACTCCCCGCATACAATAGAAGGGCGGACACATCATACTAAATTGACGCTTTCCCGATTCAGTTATTTAATATGAAAATTCCCAGTCTCGATTAATGACAATCCTTGATCACGGCGGTTTGCTAATACCCCATTTCCAATTAACGAAGAATTGTTTTGCTCATTCCCAGTTCACGGTGAATTGAAAAGGCCATTCCCGAGGAACGAAAATACTCCCACGCCATTAACATTGGGGGCGAAACATGTCCCAGCTGCACGTACCAGGGGCTGTATTCATAACCGGGGCCGGCGAGACAGCTGAGTGGGCTAGAGCGCTCGCATTGAGTGCTCTGGCCACCTGAGAGCCTAACGGCACGTGGGTCGGTGGTTCGAGCCCTGCTGTGGCCATGTCTGTGTGGTCACAGGATAAAGATCCCATGTCTTTCTTCGTAAAGAGTAGGGGGTTACCCCGGGGACATGGCCCCACGCTCCCTTCCTTCTCCCATTGACGCGGTATGACCAAAAGTGGTTAAAGCGTCCTGAATATACAACCAACCAACCTGTATTCATAATCATCGCTTAGGCTACGTCACTAGACTTAGCACTAAGTGGAAGATGTGTCGAGCGATTGTCGGGTTCAAAATACTTATGTAGTCACCCAAAAAGGATTTTCTGAATTAAGAAAGTGCTAAAATTATACTGAAGACGATTTCTTGATCATGAGCACCACGACAACGAGCTGGTGAGACTAAGATGAAAACGCATTTTTCGTGCGTAACTTACGGAGGGGGATTATGAATACGGCCCTAGGGCCCGTATGTTCAAGACGCCGTCACGAATGCTTTGCCATCGAGTAGGATCTGGGCGAATAATAGGCCCCTTAAGTTAACTCCGGACCTGTTTTTGTGCGGCTCAGCCTGCCAACCAAGTGAGCTTGGGAGGCTCTCTCATATCTAGCCCTGAAGAACCCAGGCCTCGCTACCGCTCGGCCAGGGTCCTGAAGTGCAGCCTGCAAATCCTCAGCGATTTGAAACCCCTCCACTTTAATCTGACTAGTGTCACTTTGTGGGTGAATACCACGTCCAATCCTCATTATATTTGAATTCTACATACCTTAAACTATCTATTTACGTATAGTTTGTTTCTTTGAAGAACTGTTGATGTCCACAATACCGGCGATATTCCGCATTTCATTCGTAAAATGCGCGCAGCCATTCGAAGTGACAAGCGGCAAATATATCAACAGATGGCGCTACAGGGCGGAAGCGGCAAATCCCCGGTTTTACCGGTTTACCTCGTACAATTTTGCTAGGCGTTCGCGCTCGATCCAAGACGTGGTCATGCATCTCTACAATAAAAAAATGAGTGTCTTCTGGATGTGGAAATCGCGACATAATGATGACACTAAGATTGAATGAAGCCTTGCATTATACTGTGCAATCTTTGTGTCTTCGTTATATCGCGATTTCCACATCCAGACGACACCCATTTTATTTTCTTGTACAGTCAAAGTCATAAATGCCGTAGACTCACGTTTCGGCCCATATTTTCCGCGAATTTGGCGCGATCGCTCTAAAAATCACTGACCTGACAAAGCAACCCTGTGCAATTTTAATGATACCATACTTACGTGCGTACTGCGAGGTTATCCTTTTTAAAGACACAAACAATATTTCTCCGTGCTGACACTCCATTGGCGCGAAACGCAGTTTCGTAAACATACTAAAGCACACGTCATAAAATGAAGTAGTTGCCATGGCGCCGAACGTGCTCTGAGCTATATTTGCACCAGCCACGCGCGCCATGGCAACTATAGAGCGTTTCATTGTCTGTGATTTAGTCTATTTGCGACAAAGTGTCTGCTGCCAATGGAGTGTCAGCATGGAGAAATATTGTTTGTGTCTTAAAAATAGATAACCTCGCAGTACAAACGTAAGTTTGGTATCATTAAAATTGCACGGTGTTGCTTTGTCACGTGAGTGATTTTTAGAGCGATCGCGGCAAATTCGCGGAAAATATGGGCCGAAACGTGAGTCTACGGCATTTATGACTTTGACTTTAGATATGCGCGAAAACGTCTTGGGATCGAGCGCGAGCGTTCAGTAAAATTGTACGAGGTAAACCGGTAAAACCGGGGAATTTGCCGCTTCCGCCCTGTAGCGCCATCTGTTGACAAAGTTGCCGCTTGTCACTTCGAATGACTGCGCGCATGTTACGAATGAAATGCGGAATATCGCCGGTATTGTGGACATCAACAGTTCTTTAAAGAAACAAACTATACGTAAATAGATAGTTTAAGGTATGTAGAATTCAAATATAACAAGGATTGGACGTGGTACTCACCCACAAGGTG
>OZ025251.1:29316112-29364216 GCA_964019135.1 Arenicola marina | reverse complement strand
TGCACAGTATAATGCAAGGTTTCATTCAATCTTAGTGTCATCATTATGTCGCGATTTCCACATCCAGAAGACTCATTTTTTTATTGTAGAGATGCATGACCACGTCTTGGATCGAGCGCGAACGCCTAGCAAAATTGTACGAGGTAAACCGGTAAAACCGGGGAATTTGCCGCTTCCGCCCTGTAGCGCCATCTGTTGATATATTTGCCGCTTGTCACTTCGAATGGCTGCGCGCATTTTACGAATGAAATGCGGAATATCGCCGGTATTGTGGACATCAACAGTTCTTCAAAGAAACAAACTATACGTAAATAGATAGTTTAAGGTATGTACAATTCAAATATAATGAGGATTGGACGTGGTATTCACCCACAAAGTGACACTAGTCAGATTAAAGTGGAGGGGTTTCAAATCGCTGAGGATTTGCAGGCTGCACTTCAGGACCCTGGCCGAGCGGTAGCGAGGCCTGGGTTCTTCAGGGCTATACTTAAATAATTCAATTTGTCATATGAAATTGATTTCTCACTATAGAATGCTACATGGCTATGAATGTATGATTCTTCAACCATAGCCATGGATGCCTGGCTAGGTTAGGGGGGTTGCAACCCCCACCCCGGTCGCAAGTATTCAGAGAGAGCAACACCCGCCTCGGAAACCTGAACATACACTGTTAAAGTCGGCTTCTCCGAGCACGCCCTGCCCCCCCCCCGGGTCGCAAGTTTTTCAGAGAGCACACCCCTCGGTCGGAAGTTTTTCAGAGAGCACCCACCCACCCCCCCCCCCCCACCCCCTTGGCAAATTCCTAGATCCGCCCCTGATATGTGTTAAAAGGTAAAAAAAAAACTGTTGACAATCAATGACAATGTGCTGGCTACTCCAAATGCTTGGTCTGTCTACTCTGTAATATATGGAGCACCCTGTTGGTAGCCATGAATCCATTGCTATGGTTGAAGAATCATAGCCATGTAGCATTCTATAGTGAAAAATCAACTTCACATGACAAATTGAATTATTTAAGTATAGCTTTCAAAATTAGATTAAACAATGTAAAAGTACTTTTCTATATATAATTACTGATGTATGAACTCTTCCAAAGTTGTTAAAGCCTTCAAAAGGAGCTATAATTGCCTACTGGCATAAAAATGGACAACAACATGCCACCATTTTTTTGACAGGAAGTTGTTCACTGCACATGTGCAAGGTCATCACATGATATTATATGCCATGCTAATTGGTTCATTGTTCAGGGACCCAGTCATTGGGTCAGTGGAAACACATGTTTTCATGTGAATTTCTGGTGACAGACTGGACTATTTTTGCCTTTCAACAAAAGGTTACTTATGTGATTAATAATTACTTGTCAGGAAGTAAAAAGAAAAGGATTAGGGTTTGTTTCTGCTATAAAACTTTTCCCACAGCAAAGGAGAATCAGAGCTACACTTGGTCAATGTCAAACAACCCTGAAATGGGGTTGTTCCAGACCAGAATTTTACTATGGAATGCGACTAGGCTGTGTTTCAGCCCACACAGCCTAGGGTTCTGGGCTACCCTGTTGGTGACTGACCTAGAAATCACTAGAGTTCTAGAATAAGTTGAACTGTGGATGCACTCATGTGTATTTGTCCTTTTATGGCATAACCAGTCATGAGAATAGAATGGCTATTGAAAAAAAATCATCGCCTATTTTTTGACCTCTTTATTATAACTTATTTCAACTGAACACTCCTAATGCCAGACATATGTCTGCGGGTTCACTTGACTAACATCGGAACAGGGGTTTCATTTGAGCTTTTATGCTACGAGATTGTGAACGAACGTTTCATTGTAGCTTTCATACAATGCGATAGCGAAGGAAGGCTTCACTATAGCTTTCGTACTATGTGATGCGAAGGAATGTTACACTATTTTGGCCTTTATACCATGCATTAGATAACAAAGCATTGTATCATTTTAGCTTTCATACTATGCGATAGCAAAGGAACGCTTCATTTCGTCGAAGGCTTTCACTATTTTAGCTTTCATCCCATGCGATAGAATACGAGAGAATGTTTTTAATTCTCGCGCTATGCTTAGCAAAGAATTTTTTCACTTTAGCTTTGTTACAATGCGATAGCAAAGGAATGATATCGTTGTAGCTTTCATACTATGTGATGGAGAAGGAAAACTTAATATTTAGCTGTTGTATAATGCGATTGCGAAGAAAGATTTCATTTTAGCTTTGGTACGATGTGATGCCGAAGGAATATTGCATTGTAGCTTTCGTACTATGTGATAACTGAGGAATGTTTCGTTTAGCTTGCGCACTATGTGATAAGGAATTTTTCATTTTAGCCTTCATACTATACAATAGCGAAGGCCTGCTTTATTTTAGCTTTCGCACGATGTGGTGGCGGAGGAATTCTTTTATTCGGGCTTTCATACTAGGCTATGGAGAAGGAATATTTTGTTTTCAAGCTATCGTATGGCGAAGGAATGTTCCAGCTTGGCTAGTGTACTATCCGTACTATCATTTTTTCTTCATTATATAAGGTCACTGTGCGACATGGCGTGGTGCGGTAGCGGCTGCGGACTCCTGGTTCTGCTGTTGCCGGCTCTGGGAGCTCTGGCCGCTGCCCAGATCGACGGCAAGTACCTACATCCAAAGCTAAAATAAGAAATAAAGCTATTTGTTTTATGCACATGAATACATAATTGAGCCAATGAACTAAAACAGAAAGAAAGGGGATTGATTTACCAATTACCTCGTATCCAAAAATAACGTTGTTATATCCATATATATTCTGCAGCCTCTATATAACAGTATTTCGTGTCCAGTTCGTGATATAATGACTTAAGATGTATTTGTGTAAGAGAAATTCATGATAACATTCACCAAAATAGGCTTGGCATTATTTCTGTTTCTGGCTTCAAAGGACTCTAATGGCTCTGATAATGGGAGCAGCACTAGATATATCGTGCGGTAGACGGGTTTGGGGAAAGATTCTACGAGAAGTAAACAACCGCCCTACTTTTACTACGAACATATTTATAGATAAATCCGGTCTAGGTGTCAATGTGTCCCTTTGGACATACTGAACAGTGGGGCAAATATCACAGCTGTAACTCTTTTTTATTCTGCAGGTTACGTCATGGACTTGGCTTTGGTCGCCGACTCATCCGGTTCCATCAACGAGAACGATAATACAAACTGGGCCCGCGTCACCGCCTTCCTGGCAAACCTCATCGACAGCCTTCCGATAGGAGCGGACAAAGTGCGCGTGGCTCTGGTTGGCTTCAGCAATGACGCTTACGAAGTCTTCAAGTTGAACAGGAGCTACGACAAGGCTGAGTTGAAGAGCTTGGTCGTGGAAATGGCTTATGTCGGTGGCACTACCAACACTGCGGCCGGCCTGGAGATGATGGACAATGTGATTTTCCAGCAGAGTGCCGGCGACAGGTCAGGGGTCCCCAATATGGCCCTATTGCTGACTGACGGGCCTCCTAACGAGCGACAGGGAGACACAGTGCGGGTAGCCAACCTGGCGAAGAATCGTGGCATTCAGATCACAGTTGTACGAGTCACCGAAGAGGCGAGTGTGGAACTGTTGGAGCAGATCGCTTCTGAACCATCCCATATTCTCTCCGTGAACGATTTCTCCGACCTGCCGACCTACATGGGGACTACTCTGGCAGTGCTCGGGGATATTGGTAAGCATGTATTAACAAAATCTTGCACGAAACTAATGCTTTCCTTGCAATCTGCTCTTTAAACTTATAAAATCATTTCTCCTTTGGAATGTTTTCTCTGCGGAAGGCCGTCGATTGGATCTCAAAACTAAACGGATTTCAGATGTGAAAAATGTGGATATCAGGAGTCTTTTTAAACAACAAAGGCTAATCGCATAATGACGAGGTTTGTGTGGCTACATCTCTGCCAGCAGACCACCCTCTGGTGGTCTGTTTTCCCCCGAGCAGAGGTGTCTTATTAATTGAAACTACTGTTACAATCGCGGTAGAAGTAGGCTTGAGTATTTGAAGAGCTATGGTAACATTGCTGTCAGGCGAACCACCATGGAACGACTTTAATGTTGTGCTGGGTATTTCACTGAACAACCATCAATCAGTCAGCATTAGCGCGGATTGCATATTTTAGATAATTAACATTGCTATTTATTGCGCATGTTCTCATTCATCATAGCGGAACAGTTTGTTGTCTAATTGTATCCTAACAGAAGGGCAAGGACCGTACTTTTAGCCGCCACCCACACCCACCCCTTGTTTTCAAGCGGGGATTCGAAAATTTGTTCAATGGAAATTGTATTGGGAAAGTGTTGACCCCACCCTCACCCCTCTATTTTTCTTGTATGGACCTATTCCTTTTTTCTGGTTCGTCAGCCGACCTCCCTCAGCGCCTCCGCCCCCCCCCCCGGCGGCACCCTTCATAACCCTGGCTTCGTAGCTGAACCGTACATGCTATGGATAAGCATACATTTTTGTTCAGGCTTGATCTTGGACCTGACCTTGGTCGTCGACTCATCCGGTTCCATCATCGAGAACGATAATACAAACTGGGCCCGCGTCACCGCCTTCCTGGCAGACCTCATCGACAGCCTTCCAATAGGAGCGGACAAAGTGCGCGTGGCTCTGGTTGGCTTCAGCAATAACGCTTACGAGGTCTTCAAGTTGAACAGGAGCTACGACAAGGCTGAGTTGAAGAGAATGATTGTGGGAATGGCTTATGTCGGTGGCACTACCAACACTGCGGCCGGCCTAGAGATGATGGACAATGTGATGTTCCAGCAGAGTGCCGGCGACAGGCCCGGGGTCCCCAACGTGGCCTTATTGCTGACTGACGGGCCTCCTAACGAGCGAACGTCAGATACGGAGCGGGTAGCGAGTTTGGCCAAGAGCCGTGGCATTTACATCTCCGCCGTGGGAGTGTCGGCGGCCGTCAACCTGACAATGCTGAGGGCAGTCTCCTCTGAACCTTCTGAAGTTATCACTGTCGCTGACTTCATTGACCTCCAGGGCAAAACTGGAGAAATCGTTGCAACTATCAGCACTAAAGGTAAACGGGGAATGTGAGAAATATGTTTTACTTAGAAGCCTACCAAGTGCCACATTTTCTTTATACTAAATACTACTGGGACAAATATTCGTATGTTAATGGATTGCGAAACTCTCCTGCTATTCGGATTGAATGAGTTGAGCTTTGAAATAGTCACGCTGGCGAGCTGATTGTTGCACTTTTCATGGCGCTCTGGTCTGTTTCTCAACTTTATGGCAACTAAGATCTTTTACTAAGCTTTAGTCTACTAGGGTCTTATACTTTGCTGTTATCTTCTAGGGTATTTTTGTGTCTGCTAGGGTCTTTTTGCGTCTCCAGCGGTCTTTTTATTAAGGTGTTGTCCAATAGGGTCTATAACTGGGCTTTTGTGTCTACTAGGGTCTTTTACTGGGCTTTTGTGTCTACTAGGGTCTTACTAGCCTTTTGTGTCTACTAGGGTTCATAACTCAGACGACGACGACGACTACCACCACCACCGCCGCCCCCACCACAACTGCCGCCACTCCACCAACGGCTCCAGGGCCGATCTCCACCACACGACTGCCAGATGTGGTCTATAGTAAGTATAACCAATGACTGTGTACTTACTACTTGCTAGAATCTGGCATCTGGCATCACACCACCGGCAACCCACAGCCCCGGGTAAATTACTGATTTACTGAATAACTATCCATTGTGAAATATACCAAAACACTAATGTCCGGTTTTCCACTTGCGATTTACTAAAGACAAATTCGAATTAGGCAGTTTTACAATAATCACGGATCGTGTGGTGATGTACATATAATGCCCGGGACTGGTTCTCGTATCTATCCTGATATTTCCTTGGTCTTGCGTAAGCTATGTGTGTTTATAAATGTAGCCGACAGCACTGATCCATCCCTTTTCTGTGGATGTTATTGCAGCCTGTGACGCGGTCCTGGATGTGGTCTTCATCGTGGACTCTTCAGGAAGCATCAACACCGCGGATCCCGGAAACTGGGACCTAGTGAAAAGCTTCATCATCAACCTCGTGAACCAGCTCGGCGTTTCAGTGGCCGGTACCCACTATGGACTGGTACTCTACAGGTACTCATGGCGCATAACGTCTTTCAGGATTATTATGAAACTTCAGATAGTTGCCACTTAAGCATATTCATTAGCGACAATAATCTGAATGTGTTACTAAGCAACGTTATTCAGATAAGTTGCGATGTGTGTTCTCGCAGCACCGATGGCTTGGTGAAGTTCCTACTCGATGACCACTACGACAAGGCCAGCCTGATGTCCGCCATCGAGGGTCTGGAGTATATCGGATCTACCACGAACACGGCAGAGGGACTGGAACTCATGGACCAGGTGGTCTTCACACCGGGGAACGGAGACCGAAAGAACGCGCAAAATGTCGCCATCCTGCTGACTGACGGAGTGGCTAACGAGAGAACTAGCGAGACTGTCCCCTTGGCCACGGCTGCGAAGGCCCGCGGTATAAAGGTATAGCAGTTTGATTAGACGGGGTCAGTGACTATTGCATGAATTAGTGACACTTTTGTTCAGACGGATTGGCGCGACATTTTATTAAAGAGCTACCCCGACACATACCAACCTATTGATCCTGCATACATAATGATGGCTTTGTAACTGTGTTGCAGCTCATTTCGGTAGGAGTAACTGACCAGGTAAACATGGCATGGCTAAAGGAACTCGCCAGCAGTGAAAAGGATGTCTTCCTCGTTGAGAACTTCGGCGCACTCTCCAACAGCATCCGATCCATCGCGGAGTCAAGCTGCGTCATCGACACAAGTAAGCCTTACACAATGCAGAAAGTATCGATCACGATATATGCCAAAATTAATTACTGCTACTTTGCAACAAGTCCCCGCAGCCGGGGGAAATATATAACGATCATTAATTTCTGACTGAAATGCTTTTTTTTCAGCTTGTGATGCCATTGTGGATCTGGCTCTGGTTATCGACTCGAGCGGTAGCATCAATGAAAGAGATCCCACGAACTGGGACACTATGCTCACATTTGTCAAAGGCCTAGTCGCCAAGTTTGACGTTGGACCGGATGCGGCGCGAATCGCGGCACTGCGGTTTAGCACGGACGCCATGGTAGAGTTCGACTTAGACGATTTTTCGGACAAAGTTTCGGTGATGGATCGTATAGATAGCATACCGTTCATGGGAGCCTACACCAACACTGTCGCCGCCCTGGAGTTGCTTGAGAATACCATATACGTCACAGGTAACGGCGACCGCGGAAAGATTCCTGATGTGGTTGTAATTATCACAGACGGCCAGACAAACCTTCGAACAGACGAAATCTTGCCGATGGCGAAACGGCTGCGCGACGCAGATATCATACTGATCGTCGTCGGTATCACAGACGCTGTAGCCTACGCGGAGTTGGTTGGCATTGCTTCGGCAGAAAACCTGATCTTCCAGGTGGAGGGCTACGTGGACTTGAACAAGATCGCGGATGCGATCATTCAAGAGACTTGCAGATATGTCGGTGAGCATATACATCAATGGCTTATGGGTTTCGTTGGTCTTGAATTGCTCGACATGGCATTTAGAGCTTAAAATATTTTTGCTATTTCACGATTTGCTCCATAATTGTACAAAAACAAATACTGAACGCTAATCAAGGCAACATCAATTAAACAACGGTAAGATACTTAGCAACCCTTGTACTGAATTCCTGACTTGTACATTTCTAGTGGGTCCACCTGGACCGACCGGAGCAACCGGAAGTACGGGTCCTGGCGGCGCCCCCGGTCCAGCCGGTGCGACTGGAAATACTGGGCCATCTGGCTCCACTGGCTCCACCGGGCAGCAGGGACCCGCGGGTCCGTTGGGCGGCACTGGCTTCACGGGACCCACGGGTGAGTACAGCTAGCTATACGTGTATTATCCCGGACTTAGGTACGTGCGGAGGGCAACAAAATCAACGTAAATAAATTAACGGTGTGTAAAACGTATATAAAATTTATTTTTCTGTAGATTAATCTATTATTTATCTTTAGCAATGTAAGCAAAATTTTAACTATTGCCGATTTGTTTCTATGGCAATGAGAATGTAGCAGATCAATCTTAATGTCTATATATCATTTAAAAGACCTACTCTTACATGATCTAAATGTCGCGGGCATTAAATCTATTGAGGTCCTACATACCGGATCTGAACCCGAATGCCATACGTTTATTAGCCGTTTAGGTACACTCAATATTAACAAACCCGCAATTGCAGTAAATTAACGATTTGTTCATAATGAGCACTTTCAATTGCCATCAACAGCCCACTAAGCCAGGCATGGCTATGGTCAAAATCAAATAAATTAGACACCAATTATATGTATTTCAGGATTAGATGGGCCTGGCTTGTGATTTCAGGATTAGATGGGCCACCTGGGGCGTCTGGATCTACAGGACCCAGCGGGCCGTCTGGACCCACTGGGCCCAGAGGGCTACAGGGAAATTCCGGACCAACGGGACCCACAGGTTATCTTTAATTATTAATTTATATAATTTGCAATAACAAAGTCTGATGCATTAAAGTCGCTGTTGGATTTGTACAAAATTGTGCAATGATATTTATATCGAAGCCTCTGTCCGCACGTCGGTGATAACCTTCTTTGACCTTGGCTGCAGGACCACGTGGCCCGGCCGGAGAGTCTGTGATCGGGGCGACCGGTGGCACTGGACGACTGGGTCCCACTGGCTCTACTGGCTCAACTGGAATCGGCGGAACGACTGGCAGATCTGGATCAGCAGGACCCACTGGCCCCCAAGGTGAAGGACGCCAATGCCACAGATGTCCCTATTATTTTCTGCTGTTAGTGTTGGATATATATATATGTATATATAAAATCTAGATACATAATTGGACTTCGATCTGAGACATACGCATAATGTTAAACTGTTAGTTCATGTTGAGACATGTAATCCATATATACATATATTTACATATATAAAGTTCCGATATATAATTGGTATATAATGAAATTCATTCTCGTTGTAGGCCGTGTCGGTTTGACCGGGCCGACGGGACCCACTGGGCCGACCGGACCCCTGGGAGATAGAGGCAGAACGGGTGGGGCGGGGACGTCCGGGCTCCGAGGACCTACTGGCTCGACCGGGCAGACTGGACCACCAGGACCTCTGGGACCGACTGGACCGCAAGGCAGGACTGGAAATCAGGGTATGTTGGGGTGGTAATGAAGTAGAACCAGGGTATGTTGGGGTTGTTACGAAGTGAACCAGCGCTCTATGTACCGCCGAATTATTCGGTGTTTTGTTTCCTGTAATTTAAAATGAAAAGTTCAGTGCACCTCAAGAGGACGCTATTGAGGAGGGTCTCCACACGAATTGAAATAAAACTAAATGTCTTTGTTAGATTGGCGACTGTACGGCGACGTGTACAACTATCTGTGTGGTGAAGTGTACACGAATCTGTATGCTATACATTCTCGTTTCAGGTGCCACTGGGCCGGATGGTCGTACTGGTGTCAATGGACCCAGTGGCTTGAAGGGCGAGAGTGGATTAACTGGCCAAACCGGCACGGAGGGGCCACTTGGACCTACCGGGTCCACTGGATCTACCGGACTGAGAGGCCAGAATGGTAGGGACATCGTCAAGGTGGAACATACGGAGGAGTGTTGTATCCAATTACCTTTAATCGGCCAATTTAGTTTTAGGCCCAAGGACTGAGGAGGGCGACAATATGACTGCAATAATACAACCCCCTACCCTCTTCCCCACACCCTTTGCTCGGGTCATTCACATGGTCATTAGTTTCGTCGACACCACTACAGCCAATTAAGCCAGGGAGCCAGGTCATTGCTCATGTCGGTACGTATCGAAGCATTTCATTATCGGGTAACCTTTCAAAAAAATCGAGTGAATGGCTATTGACCGGTTGTGTAGCGCCCACAGATCCCATTAGCTTCATGGCATATTAGAGCCACGCGCATATTAATAGGAGTTTGTTGGATGGCGCCGCAAAGAAAAAAAAACAAACGCGTGTGAACATGTGGAGTATAAAACGACAAATGTTTTCACTGGGACTTAGGTGTACCCAATATAAACATTTTAAAACAGAAATTCTGCCGCTTTAAAGAGGCGCTAAATATTTCGATGGGGTCCTCTAGTTCAGGTAAGTAAGCGGTTATGCATTTCATGCGCGCTATAAGCTCCTTAACGGCAGACTCTAGTTCAGACCGGGATTTGATGGCGTCGCGATGGGTACTACTTATTCATTCCTTTCTCTCCAGGCCCCACGGGACCACGTGGCTCTATGGGCGACCAGGGATCCACCGGGCGCTTAGGCTCCACCGGATCCACGGGTCGGACTGGCGACGGAGGACTGTCCGGATCCACTGGGTCAACAGGATTGCGCGGGGAATCAGGATCCACTGGATCTACCGGCATTGGCGGAACTGGATCCACAGGTAGCGGAGTACAACTGCTTAAACAAATAATTCTGGATGCCTCTGCAATGAGAATAGACCGATCCGTACTCCCGACATAAAGTCCCGCCCACGTGTGAGTCCTTTTTCCTTAATCGTGAGTACCACCATAGCTGGTCTGTGAAACCGACAAAAAAGTGCCATGCTGCTTTGTTTGTCTGACTTGTTTGTCCGACAACATAACGCACGTGGAAGACCTGTTATCATCACAGGATTGGACAAAAGCAACAATGACGTCAGTGAATGATTGATAGCCTGGATCGCGGTCCCTTGTATATTTTTATACCAGGACCGCGTGGATTTGACGGACGTCCTGGTTTCACCGGCGTCCCGGGAGTGAATGGCAGGACTGGATCCACTGGGCTGACTGGCCGAGAGGGGTCGACCGGAACGACCGGACGCCAGGGACCCACCGGCCCCACCGGACCCCAGGGTCGCAACGGGAGCACTGGATCCACAGGACCCGATGGTGATGTCAATGTTCAAACTTAAAGCTATCCCGAATACTCGTTGCCTTAAAGATCGTGTCTGGAGTTTGACTGTAACATTCTTTTTTTTTCTTTGATATACTTTATTTCCAAGATGGTGTATGGTACAAGCGGTACACGTATATGCATAACATCTATATGACAAGGCCAATACACTTACCTTGTTAATACATATGTAATTAGTATACCCCTACATAAATACATACACACAACTTTAACATTCTTGTCCGTAAGATCAATTGCCTGAAGCCTCCTTAGTATCCCCGACACTGGAATAAGCCAGATGCGGTATTCATAGAAAAAGGGCGTATGATAGGCACGACAAACTTTGCCTCTGACACTTCATCTTTCAAAAACTGCATTTGACGAGTGGATTTATTGTCTTTTCCGGGGAAACAGATTTCTATATGTTCTACATAGCGTTAAAGTAGATTCGCGTGTCGCAAAGTATGGTATGTGAATACCCCCCAGGTCGCTATTCTAGTTTAAAGCAATACGCTTACATGCGCCATCTTAGATTATTTACATTTTAGAATCAAGACTAAAGTATCCCAAAATTTATGATACATATGTTTTTATATCTCTTTGAGTCTGTAAAACAAACATTTCAACATAAAACTGCGGTTTATTTTGAACGCGCGCGGACGTGATAGCGCGCCGCGGTCGACATCACACACAAAATAGCGAACTGCGAACAGGCGCGTAGGGATATAAAGCCGGCCACCAACTTCTGCTCCGTTGACCAAAATGCTGCTCTTTTCGGACAGCTCACAGGCTTTCAGGATTTAAACTCAAGACAGAGTGTACTTATTTGACATGGAGACGAGGTTGGTAATGCAAAAAAATACGGAATATATTGCTTTAACTAATGCCATCCCAAAATGTTGCAGGTCCGTTTAATTAAGGTTCGTGTTGACGGGTAATTGCAGCACACTTAAATTTAAATTGGCGGTAACACTTGATTTGTCAATAATATACATTTTGTCCAAGAATATGGATAGTTTCTAGTTCATTTAGTTTACGACCTAGTTTTCGTTTACGGATGACTACGTACATATTGAAATCGCGGCGTTGACGCTTAAATAGATGAAATGTAACCCTCGAACATCTGCTACAGGGAGATCTGGATTCACCGGTTCCACGGGAGCGACGGGAGACCAAGGGCGGACCGGATTATCTGGCAACACTGGTAACCAGGGGCGACCAGGGGCCACCGGAAGTACTGGCCCTCAGGGTCCGGTCGGCACGGGACGCCCGGGTAGCACAGGCAGCACGGGACCCCAGGGCAGGACGGGGTCTAACGGCCCGTCCGGAATCGACGGGCGTCCGGGTGCTTCTGGATCTACGGGACCTACCGGCCCACAAGGTGAGATACACTGTGGGGAATGCCCCGTTGTAGGCGTTCTGTGAAAGATTCTGTGAAAGTAGGTAAAACGTCATGTACATTTATATTAACACCTCATGTGAAACACTAGGTCGTGTACCTCGCACACATTGGAAAACTATTTACTCAAATATATAAATATTTCTACTTTGACATTTTTGTCCGATATTCAGTCATTATATAAATATATTTGGCCAGTTAATGGTGCTGAGTTAATAAATATTCAGTAGTGACCCCTTAAATTGTATCACGTCTTAAAATGAACTAATGCGAGGCCACCGCGCTGCAGCTGTCGTGCCTATCTAGGCTATCCGGGAACGTGTAAAACTGGTTTCATTGTTGCCTCCATTAAGCCGTATAGTCTTCACTAAAACGAGACTGACCGCGGCTCGTCGAAATAGCAGCCTTGTGATAACTTCTATCAATATTTAATTGTTGGCACCTGGAAGTGATCGGGAAGTCATAATGCGCCCATGATGCGCACAAATCGCCCATTTGCGCTACGAAACAGATGCTCCCTACGCTCCCCCAACCCTCCAAACCCCACCCACCAATCAGCAAACGGAGCAGTTTGAATAATGTGGTCAAAATATGAAATGCCGATGAAAAATCTTCCAGGTCCCCTTGGCTCCACTGGGAGCACGGGACCGCGTGGTATTTCTGGATCTACCGGAACTACTGGATCTACCGGATCCTCGGGGAGAGAGGGACCGTCTGGATTAACTGGCCGCACTGGATCCACTGGACCCTCTGGCTTCACGGGTAGCACGGGACCCACTGGACCTGCCGGACCGCCAGGTATCGTCGCTCTATTGATGGCGTTAACAGCTGATTGGATACCGCCATTGTTGGGACAATACTACGGGCATTGTGCTATATAAAAGTTGTAGATCTAAATATAACCCACTTATACTGTTAGCATTGAATAGAAGCGGCTCATTGAAAAAAATGAAACTATATGCATCTTAATACTTAATATATGTAAGCAGTAAGATTGATTGCGGTTAAGTAGACACTTTCATCTCTGATCTACATAGCGACAATGGGACGCGAGGAGTCCTATCTCCGCGAAAAGAAAACTGGTCCTGAACCTGCATAAACACTGGACAATAGCCGAGGACGCTGCCTCCAAGGCCACGGGGCATCCCAGTAAGTAGAACGAGACTAACGTTTACCTAGACTTGTGCTTTGCGGCCTCTCAGGACCGACTGGCCCCCAGGGCAGTCTCGGGACCAACGGGCAGCGAGGACCAGACGGTGAGACGGGCCGTCCAGGATCCACTGGACAACCCGGACCGACTGGAGACCGAGGAGGGCAGGGAGATAGAGGATTCGCCGGATTCACAGGTATCCAAGCAAAGTTATACTGCAAGCGCGTCGGATTTTGTTGACATCAAACCGCCGAAATGAAGAAAAAATTAAACACAGAATATTTCCAGGAAAATCGATCCAGTAAGACTGGATTCAAGGATAACCCGGTTTATGCTTGCCCACCCCCCCCCCCCCACCCCAATCCCCCCGGTCTCTCCCCGCACCAGGCTCAACCGGGCCGACCGGAAACGCGGGGCTGGAGGGCCCCCGCGGTTGGCAGGGAGATGTCGGTGCCATGGGTGACCTCGGTCTGCAAGGCCGCACGGGCAGCACCGGCAACATTGGCTTGGACGGCCGAGACGGAAGCCCTGGGTTGACCGGACCGGCTGGCAGGACTGGAACAACGGGTAAGATACGAAACAGTGGCTGGGGGGTTTAATGGAACATTTTTATGACCTTAAAAATCTTGGTATCAAAAAGGCAACAAATAATAAAATGGGAAGAATGGAAGGCGCTCCAGATGCAGAAAGCGGTATGTTTTATATCGTATGATTTGTTCCTTTGTAGCCAATACCGCTTGCCATTGTAATTGCCATGTGGACTACTACCTTGCTTATTGCCTATTTGATGCTGGCTGGCCCGCCTTTGTTCATCAGGATTGGTGGGACCCGATGGAAAATCGGGAGCTACCGGGTTCTCTGGATCTCCTGGCCAGGATGGGAGAACTGGTTCAGACGGACCTAGAGGAGCGTCTGGATCGACGGGACACACTGGCCAGACCGGATTCCAGGGCAGGACAGGTATGTTCTCTGCCATACAGGGAGGAATGGTATGTACACTGCCATACAAGGAAGGCGATTACGTAATTACGCTAACAGATGTTATCACATATGTGGTCGCGATAAATGATGGCAGATTACACCGGTAAACCGATGTGTATAATTTATATTTATAGTTTGTGTGCAAATATCATTGCTCTGTCAGGATCTACCGGATCCACTGGTCGGGACGGACGCTCAGGATCAACTGGTCTGACGGGTCAACAGGGGTCTACTGGAGAAACTGGACTCGAAGGTCACCTTGGCTCTACTGGATCCACGGGACCTTCTGGCCGCTCGGGATCCACCGGATCATCTGGCCAGGCCGGACTCGATGGACGGATCGGTAGAACACTCCTATTGTTATACGTCTTGTTATACAATGAAACTTTAAAATACCAGTAATTCAGATCCATCATTTATCTTTACTTGCGATGTCCTACTGGTGGTACGAAAGGAGACAAATATCCGTTGGCGTGTGACTGATGTATGACTATTTAAGTAAAACGGCTAGGGGAATACAATATAATTGGTAGCGGAAAATACCGAAATCTAAAATCAGACAATATTGATTCTGTATGGTGTATTGTTTATAAATGTTTGATTCCTTCTGTGTAACTAACTGAAGTGTATTCTTGCCACATCGAGTATAAAGACTTTTAATTACGGATAGGCTCGACTGGCAGAGCCGGATCTGTGGGTGCCACTGGCGGAACTGGAGCTGATGGCAGGATGGGTAGCACTGGGTCGTCTGGATCCGATGGGCCTCCAGGAAGTACTGGGTCAACCGGACAAAAAGGCTCATCGGGATCGGCGGGAATGACTGGAGACACTGGCTTAGAGGGACGCACAGGTCTGGGAATTTGTGATTTCATGTCGTCTGGAACTGAAGCACATCGTATTGTAGTTGTGGAGCCTTCGTTTCTAAATCCGTTAATAGACCTTAAATGCCATAAATATAGGCAGACGTGAAATAGTTTAATCTAGATAATTATAATAGGATTGGGTCTTATGATATAAAATTATTGTTGCAGCAAAAGTAGGAATTACTGTAAGCAGTGTTGGAAGTCCGCCTTGCGAGTGCCCACGTGTGCCAAAGAATGGTCGATTAAGCACATAGGCATTGCAGATAATCTTCCTCTTGAATGTTCACCTGCGACTGTACGTATTATCAAACAAAATGACACGAGAGGGCCAGTCTCTAACGTATCTTTCTGTATTTACACGGTACATCGGCAGGTTCCACTGGTCATCCTGGAGTAGAGGGGCCCGCTGGGCTGTTCGGGGCCACCGGACGGGATGGCAGGCATGGGAGCACTGGATCAACGGGATCGGACGGACCCATGGGGTTCCGAGGGCCTGTCGGACCCACTGGCTCTACCGGTTCCACCGGTCCCCAGGGTAGAATTGGCAGCCCTGGCTCTACGGGAGATCGAGGCCAAAGTGGCAGCACTGGGCCTTTCGGCGTGGCCGGAGCGCCAGGACCCCAGGGAGACCGGGGAATACGCGGGGACACCGGAGCCACTGGGCTGGAAGGCAGCCAGGGACGGCCAGGATCCACCGGGCAGAGTGGTTCGTCCGGACCCTGGGGCAACCCGGGGTCGACTGGCGCCACGGGGGTAGGCCAGACAGGTGGGTATACCGCACCTAGATGGATCGATATAGATGTCGTCACCTCTGTTTTCATTATATACTTTCGTATCCCGTTTAGTACAATGCTGCCCTATATTGGCAGCTATTCGCATGGGTGACTCAATCACCAGATTGCACCACTGTTCCATATGGCTTCGACGGCATTTTGGACCGAAATGAAAGTCTTGATCAATTGTCATTAAACTCGTAGGAACTAAATAATAATAGATAATAACTGAATCGATTATCTTCACCAGTACATTGACTGTTCTGATTGGGTTCGGTATCCCCACACAGGTATGACGGGCGCACGAGGCCCCTGGGGTGCCACCGGAGCCAGCGGACCCCGAGGGGGGCAGGGACCGGAGGGTGCCGTGGGAAGAGCGGGTTCCACTGGCCACACTGGATCCACCGGGCCGGACGGACGCTCGGGCTCCACGGTGGTGGGCAGAGAAGGGCCTCCCGGGGGCACAGGGGCCACCGGACGAGAGGGCTCCAACGGACTCACAGGTGGGTTGTACCCTCCCCCCCCTCACCCAACCCCGCACCAACACCCACACATCCCACACGTCACACCCAGCCCCAGCGGCGATAACTAGGTCAATCTTTATACAGCATTTAACAATCTCAAGAGCAAATAAATTGTATGCAAGCGCGACTCATTGTTGCTGCAGTGCTACGTCGTTAAGTAAACAGACCGTCTGGGTAAAACGTTCACATTCCAAACCATTAATGTCCCGCTAAATTCATAAGCACGTGAAGGCGAACTCGATAAAACTTAGATGGCTGTGTGAATTGCTAAACGTCTTGAATGTGTGTCCATGTGGTTATTTGTGTTATTAGGGCGCGAGGGATCGCTGGGACCCAGCGGAGCCCGGGGATCCCCCGGAGACGACGGGCGTAAGTTGCAGACACTAGATCGTGCTATGTAATTTATGGAAGTTGGTCGGTTTTCTTGGTTTTATTTTTGTGACCTATTTGTTTTGTTTTTGTGAGCTAATCTGTTCATTCAGAATATCACAGAGGACGAAAAAAAGAAATACATAATAAAGTAAAATTTTAAAAAAATTGAAATAAATATGGGACATTTTGTCCTCTTAAAATGGCCGTAGCCATGAACTCATTACCATAAGAAAAAATTTTATTCGAGACTTGAACTGCACTATTGACCGGGGTAATTGAAAGTGGGTTCTTCAGAGTGGTGCGCCAAGGACGAATGTGCGTCGAATAACGGGGGCTGTCAACAGCGGTGTATCGACACATACGACAGCTATTACTGCACCTGTGACGAGGGCTACGCTCTCGTAAACACCCTCTTCACCTGCCCAGGTCAGTACCCGAGCGGACGCCCGCTGCATACGATTCAAGTGTGAATGGGGATAAAAAATTTCAGTTGACATCCTTGTCTAATGCATGCGCATGTTTGAATTGTTTTTAAATTTATTTTAATTAGTACAAATTTCTGTTGCTTTTTCTCTCAGGTGTGACGTTGTCTTGCGCCGACTCTGTATCGGACATCGTATTTGTCCTGGATGCCAGCCGGAACGTGTTTAATGCGCCTCGTGTTGATCCCGACTATGACAACTGGGCGCTGCTGCTACGGTTCGTCGTTTCCATCATCGATGGCATCGAGATCGGAGAAGACAAAAATAGGGTTGGACTGGTCAGTTACTCTGACACTGCCCGAAACCAGTTCTACCTGCAGACGTATTACAACAAGGATGACCTGAAGGCTGCAGTGCTGAGAACTCCTTTCATCGGATCGAATGCCAACACTTCTGGTGCTATCAACGTGATGCACTTCGAGCAGTTTACCCAGTCCCGCGGCGACCGATTGTCCATCCCCAATATCGCCATTGTAGTCACCAGCGGTCAGGCTAACGTAGATTCCTCGACGACTGTCGCGGTTGCACACAGCGCGCGACAAGACGGCATTCAGATTTTTGCTTTAGGCATTTCCGACGGCGTCCAAGCCAGCGAACTGCGTGACATGACCTCGGAACCCCAGCTGCAAGACCAAAACTACTTCCAATCCAGTGACTTCGGCCAGTCTCTCAGCAGTCTTTCCGACGAGATTGTAGGAACAACCTGCGTCACTGCCACTGTGGACTGTTCTCGGGCGATGGCAGACCTCGTCTTTGTGCTGGACAGCAGTGGGTCAATCCGCGACAACAATCCACCTGACGGCTCTTACGACAACTGGGAGCTGATGCTGAACTTCGTGGCAAACATTATCGACCGAATGCCTATTGCCTACAATTCTACCCGGGTGGGCATAGTGCGTTTCGGAAACCAAGGCGAGAACATGGTTTATCTGAACCAGTTTTACGACAAGGCGGCGTTGAAGGCGGCTGTGCAGGAGATCTCGTACGTGCGCGAGAACTCGAACACCAGTGGCGGGATACGAGTCATGCACAAAGAACAGTTCCAGCCACAACACGGCGATCGGCCAGACGTGCAGAACATCGCAATCATCATTACCGATGGCGTGTCCACCTTTGACTCTGATCGCACGATTTCTGACGCCAACGCCGCCAAGATGGCTGGCATAAGGATTTTCTCGTTGGGCATCACGTCGGAAATTAAAAAGGAAGAGATCCAGGGAATGTCGAGCGATCCGCAGCAGCTGAACCAAAACTGGTGGGAGGCGGCAGACTTCCAGTCGCTCGACACCATTGTGGATAAGATCGTCAGTGAGACGTGCCGAAGGGAAGACACCGGTATATCTTGCTTAAAATGTCATATCTAGTATGAATAATTTCCAACTAGGCATACACATTAAAGGTCACAATTTAATTAGGTTTCTTTGAACTAAAACTGATGAGATTACCTAGAGTATTTGATATGGCCTTTTACCTCTTTCACCAGGTATGTTTTGCCGCTACAGCGCTCTTGGGGGAAACATGTGTTATTGTAGGCGGGACGAATGCGACGTCAGACCTACAAACGGAACCAAATGTGTCGGTAAGTGTCGTACAAAATGATTGTAGTAGTTCGGACGGCTAAATTGAAACGATGCACAAGTAATAAAACCTTTCTTCCATTGATGCTTGAAGTCGCCAAGGCATCTGGTGTACGGCTCCGGAAGAGGAGCGTTAGATTAGCGTAAACGCGGCCTAAAACATAACACCTAAAACTTCTTTCTTGCCGCTCGCTGAATTTACTCGAGATTTGTTATAAATATCACATATTGTGTGATCTCATGCCAGAGGTGCTTCCATCGTAGCAGTTCTGCCATCTCTCTACAGACTTGGACGAGTGTACTCTTGAACATGGCCATTGCCAACATGGCTGTGTGAACGTGGCTGGAAGCTTCTACTGCACGTGTAACGAGGGTTTTTTCCTGTCGGAGGACCGGACCACGTGTCGGGGTGCGTATCACGTGGTTTATGTCGGACCTACCACGACGTATCTGCCTTAAACGCCAGCTTCTGAGCAAATTAAATTGTGAAGTTAATATAGATATGATATACCTATAGATATGTAAATATGGAAGAAATCTGGGTGGTTGTGCAGATTATGGGGCTCATGATTTGGTATGTGTGGCACGTTTTAGTCACGAATCTGTATAAGCTCGGGCATAAACTCGGAACGGTAAAAGCCGCAAGTGACGCAGATGCAGATTTAATTGCTAAATATAGGTAAGTAAAGGGCTTATATAAATTGGTATTTTGAAACGGAGCTAACCAGTAGGTATTCGAAGTGATTAATGGGTATTCTATTTTGATGGAGCAATATATTAGGATTAATATCTTGAAAATCCCTTTGGACATAGGACCTGGACATTAAATACATGCTGATTGTTCGCGTCCCATTGCTCGAATGAAACTGTTGGCCACGCCTTGTCTAATTGATTCCTTTTAGATATAAACGAGTGCGAGACCACGAACCCTTGTGGATCCACGGAAACCTGTGTGAATACCTATGGCAGCTACTATTGTATGACTAGCGAGGGTATGTTTATGTGATCTCACGAAGTGGGGAGCAGGTACGTTATCAGACACAGAATTGTGGCAGTGATAGAATCATACATCTTCTACATATGGTAGTGACAACCTTATATCTTATGCATATGATAATCTTAACGCTCACCGTTGTAAAAGGACAGTTTCTGTATTTCCAAGGTTTGCGAATTCATTCTTATTCCAGTCGTTGCTGAGCGACTGTTCGGCGCCGAGAACGCGTTGGGCTCTACCGGAAGTGTCTCCATGGCGACGGTTGGCCTGTCGTCAGCCCTCTCTGCCGTTCTGGCCTCGCTGATGGTGGTGGCGCTGCTGTTGGCGGTACGCACGGTACGCCGTTGGAAGAGAAAGGCGGCCCAGGACGACGCCCACTCGGCGTACGCCAGCCAGTACGACTCCGGGCGTCCCACGGAGCCGGATGCGATGTCTACAGTCAGCGAGAACCTCAGCGTCTTCTGAGCTGTTGGTTTGTGCATTGTGATCCGTCCGAAATAAAAGTTCATGAACTGAACAAGACTTTTTGTTTTCCTGATTTTCATTTTTATGCATACAATTAAACATATGGGGGCAATTGTAAACGGTCAACTAGTTACAAGAAATTTAATGATGAATAATCGTCGGCTTAGCTTATTACGGGACTTTCAGACAAGATGAAATTGTACAACTCGCCACAGGGGAAAATTGGTCCTACGAAGCAAAGGAAAATCTCGCTAATTATTGAAATAATACGAAAAACAAACTGTGCGAGCCAATTCAGACTAAAGGGGCGTTGGTGAGACCTTTCAGGAAAAGACTTGTCTAGACATAAGTTTAACTTTAACTAACATTGTGGTTGTGAAAGAAAGGACCGATTGCGCAAAAGGCGGCGTAAATTTATTAAATTTAATATTTAATGCAATAATTGAGTTTCATTCCGTTGATCATCTTTTGTCATGAATGGTAGACCAAATAAAACCATTCTGATTCGGGAGCAAAACTCGAGGAAATGTCTTCTGTCACATGTTTCCTATAATCACGCTGTGAAATGGAGGACTTAGTTAGTGGTTTGTTCGCCGTACATTTTGTAAATCGCCGGAATACCGTCTATAACGTAACCTTCAAAGTCAAGGTCACAGCAAGGTAAAGGTCGAGAAACCTATTTTCCCGTGCTTATAGATACTGTTGGTTTCAAAGTACTCTTCAGAAAGAGCCCGATAAGTAATATTAGTTAAGATTGTTCATCCAAAGTTTAGTTTTCGAGTTATAGGTCAATGAAACTTTAGCGCTGTCAAAATTGTCATAAATTGATGTGATTACATCAATGAAGGTCGATGACCAAAATGTGGTGGGGTATGTACCAATGTTTGTGACATTATGTGTGCCAAATGGCATCAAAATCGCACGAGTTGTTTCACGCAAAAAATACGCAAGCTTGATCATGGCCAATCCCATTACACAGCCTCTATGGGCCAAATGAGTTCAAGTTCAAGTTCAAATATTTTTTATTATAGTGACATGCCAACATATAAACATGATTTAAAAAACAATATCAGGAAATAGCATAGGTTGGCCCAGCTCTCATCTTACAAGTCACTCTAGTTTAAGAAAATAGATTAACTTTCACGAATTTAATTACTTTGATATAGTGCGGACTTCCCCTTTTCTAAACGATGCATGGTGTATTTGGTTAATTGACGCGTATAATGATTGCTCTGGTGTTGAGATCTGTTGACCATGAAAGAATTTGACTGGGTATCAGCGGGTTGAATGCACAGAGAAGATGCACAGACAATATCGATTCATAACAAAACCGGCCTGTGACAAATGCAGCATGCAATGTTTTTACAACCGGTGGGGCGTGGAATTTCTTTTCGACGTTAACAACGCATCAGTGTTGTATCAATGTATCAGTGTTGTATCAATGTATCAGTGTTGTGTCAATGTTGTATCAGTGTTGTATCAATGCATCAGTGTTGTGTCAATGTTGTATCAGTGTTGTATCAATGTATCAGTGTTGTGTCAAAGTTGTATCAGTGTTGTGTCAATGTTGTATCAGTGTTGTGTAAATTGACTGAAATAAATAGTTTAACAAAAGATTCGCGCATCCAGTCACACGATGAAAAGAACATACATACGGTTTGGATATATTCACAAACAGTTGGTCGACTTGGGCCCTTCTATTTTATTGTCGTAATTATTCGTAGCCATGTACTTGTAATTTATCCATGGGACAAACAATGTTTTACTGGCCACTGGTGTACCTCGTTTATGACCATCTGCTCCCCCACTAAACATCGAACACAGCTCCATCGAGGGGATCGCCTCACAACCACGGTCTTCTGACGGAAATCATATACTCCGAGGTTGTCAAGCTCTTCAACAGGACACTCCGGAGGTCTCACATCAGTACCAAATGCACTGTTGGATTAAATGCACCTTATTAATAAACGGTTGTCTCCCATACATCCATATATATTGATATTTCATTGAAGATCCTTCACGGAGAGTGGCACAGTCAACAATGGAATTTTACATATAGGCATATTTAAGTACTAAAAGTACAAGACGAAATAATTACGAACATAACTGCGCTGTTAATAAATAAATGTCGTTTACCCCCCTTCACCCCCCCCCCCCACCCTTCTCAGCCAACCACGCACACACAAACTCGTTTTGAGTCTTAACAACGACAAGCGACTTACAAATACTTCATTGACGCCACCAGAGGTAAGCTAACATATCGCTTTGTCTCATTTGTCCCCATCAGTGTCTAAAATGCATATTGTTAACAAAAGATTTATTACCATACATTATCACGTATACCAGTGCACACTGAGCAGCCTAGTGAGGTTTTATTATCCATAATCAACTACATCGCGTAGTTATTGCTGTATGTCTAGTTGAGCTAAAGTCCGCGTTACCTCATCTATAATTGTGCAGTGTAGCAAGGTGTGTGGCTGGGGGGGGGGAGGGCTCATGTTACAGACCACGATCCGAAGAACAAATTTCTTTATTCCCATAGAGGAAAATCCTTGATCATGACGGTCGGCTAATACCCAATTCCCAGTTCACGATGAATTATTATCTTCATTTCCAGTTCACGGTGAAATAAAAAGCCCATTCTCTAAGAACGGAAATACCCCTTGTCCCCCCCCCCCCGCCCACCCCATCCCGCCCCTAGCAAAAGCGTTTCTTCACGGCCGCTCTGAATGTCTTTGTGGTCAGTGTGTGCAGGAGAGGGTTGGCCGTCGCGTATGACAAGGTACTCAAAACGTGAAGGAGAATCGTAGTCAGCGTGACGTCACTACCTAGCAACGACACCGTTATCGCGGAACCAATGCACGTTGCCAAGGCCAATACCAACACGACAGAACGGCCAAAGACCTCGTCGGTACGGCTGCTCTTTGTTGTACCCGCGGCGAGCGAAGAAGCCCGAATATTGACCAAGACAATGACCAACATCACCACAATAGAAAACAATAAACAAGACATCAGTGTCAGCATGGAGTACATTGTTATCAGAAACCAGATTTGTTCCACTTCCTGGTGGATGAACACGAGGCAGAACGAGCCGTATGGATCACCAGTGACGCCTGGGAGCGTTTTGACCACTGTGGCAGTAATACTAATGGTTAAGGCTAGGACCCACCCTGCTAATCCGAGGCCCAACATCAGGCGATCTCGAAGTATGTTTGTTCGCAGGGGGAATGCAATAGCAAGAAACCTTAGCAGTGTTATCAGACCTAAAAAATAAGCTGATGCAAAAAGTCCTGTGGTATAAATCACGCTTAAAGCAGTGCACGTGTAACTGGGAGCCCAAGTAAAAGTGTAAGAAAACAGTTCCTGTTGCCACCAGGAGTCTATGCTACTCATTGCCATACCGTACAGCCCGAGCATGGAGTCGGCCAGAGCTGCACTAGAAACAACCTAACGTGCCTAGCATATCTGTAATTCCACGTGAGGCACACGAGTGACTCTGCAACTATCAACGCAGAGAAGCAACCAAACGTTGACCTTGTTATCATGTGGGACAAGGCTAGCGTGCAGGGCGAGTCTTCATAAGGGCCAAGACAATTCGAAACTCTCATGAAACAACACAATACAAAGGAACCTGCGATTAGACTTGTCGAGGATTGAAGGAACCACTCAAGATGGGCTATTTCAGCCAGGTCCGTCTCGGTAAACATATTTCCGGTGATATCTAAACTTTCGAGATGGTTCAGGTCACAACAAAGCATAAGAGGCCTTAAGGATATAAGTCGATTGTGCGAAATGTGTAATACTCGCAGTCCGTATAACCCCGCAAAAGCCTTGTCTCCAACTGACTGAATACCTAGATTGGCAAGATTTAGATATGCCAATCTTCGGAGTCCACGAAAGTTAAGAGCCTCTCAATACCATTAAATATATTTTCGGAAAGAAAAGAAATATTATTATCATCCAAATTCAAGAGTATTAAGTTCCTAAGCTGTCGAAAAACAGGATATTCAATTCGTGTCAGGCCCGTCATGGAAAGGTCAAGGACGAATAGCAACCAGTACGTCTCGAACACATTTCCAGATAAAAAATCGATACGCCAAATAACTCACGGCGCGCTGACATTTCGGCCTATACTCTGTCAGTAATGCATGTACATAGTCGGCACTCGCTATATATATTCTAGTTGCACTTATCCCCAGATTTTCGTCTCCCTTCTCAAGCTACGCTTGACGTTCTCGTTCTTTATTTAAATAACGCACAGTTGCGTTAATAAAGCACTGCTAGGTCTGTTTTCCGGTACATTCTTCTAGATAATGAACAATTAGGACAAAGGCATGGGGTCACACAATTTTATAAGATTTGATAAACTTACCACTCAGCCCACTGTTTCCCCCACATGGGTAAGTGTTGCACTCCCGTGTGCCGACGCTGGGGAACATTGTGTTATCGTAGTCCAAAATGCCTCCTCCGCAGATCTGGGAACACATTACGTCCGGGCTGTAGTTGTGCAGTCCACCTGTAAACGCGTAGTGCATGCCACTGGCATATATAGTGTAGGTGTAAATTAACATTAACAAAGTAACAATTAAGGATAGAAAGTCGCGCCCAATTGGAAACAAAATGGACTGGCGATTAGTACCTCTATGACAACCTGAGGGAGGGTTGATGGGCTCGTCAGCCCCCCCCCCCCTCCTCACCCCCCTCAGATAATTCGCCCCCGACAGCTCTCCATCTCCCGGACAATTCCCCCCCCCGCCCCCATAGCCCAGCAAATAAGCAAAAAATCGTTCATTTTGTGATAAAAGCATGAAATTTGGCAAACGTGTCCGAAATTCAGGTTGAATCAAATTTAGCTATAGTGTCAAGTCAGATTTAACCCCTGACGGCTATGACGTTTTTTTTAAGATTTTTGTTCAAAATGGCGGACAAATCCACCAATAATACGCGATCTTTTCGAAACAAAGAATGATAGAACTGTTATTTTGGTGTCTATCCATAGATTTTCGGGTACGCAGATGCAAAAAAAATCACTATTGAGTATCCAGGAGCAACGCATCTGCCATTTTCCAAGATGGCGGACAAGGCTAGCACTGATACTGCTCCTCAAAAAGAGGTGTCGACCCATTTTCATTCAACGAGCTCCTGTCTTTTGGTAGACCTATTCCTGCGCTTTGATGGATTTCTAAACACGTACGCGCAGGACGTTTTTTGTTAATTGTCATGTCCAGGGCCTTCTATCAACAATACGTTCGACCACAAACGTTCAATATTGTTGACAACCGATGTTTTCCATGCGAAACATGGTCCCAGCGAGCATGGAATTGTTGCGATATCTAAGCTCTCGAGATCTTCAATGTGTTGATGTCTGCGACCCTGGCATATAAGGATATCGTCACAATGACCCTCATGCACCTCTTAGATTTCCAGATATAGTGTGTTATTATTGAAATAGCCACCATTATGGCAAACTGCTGGCGCCTTGCACTTGGACACTGAACGACAACTTCTTGAATTCCTTGAATGACCCGGAAACCCTATACATAGACTTAAACAGTGATCGCTCGTAGTATTGGAGATATTCTATATTATTTCAGGCATTATCCGCCCTCGTTGAAAATGGCGGATACGTTGCTCCTGGCTATACTCAATCACTAATTTTTTGTACTCAGCGGCCAGGAGAACCTATGGATTGGCATTAACATGGTTACTCTGCGTCTCTTAGTGTTCAAGATATTGAGTATCTTGGTTGGCTTTGTTCGCCATCTTGGAAAATGGCGGAAGCGATGCTCCTAGATACAGCAGGATATGGTTGTTTTTAAACTCAGCGACCCCGAAAACATGTACAATAACAAAAATATATAAGTTCTATCATAGTTAGTTTGCGAGATATTTTTTAGGGTTTTGTCCGCCATTTTAAAATATGGACGACAAAGCCACTATGGATAAAATCGGACTTGACGCTATAGCTAAATTTGACTCCAAGGGTATAAGGGCCAAGTGTGCCAACGTTAATGCTTTTACCAAAAAATGCACAATTTGACCTTATTTTGTCGTTTATCCGTTGGAATACCAGGACAACTCCCTCCGGAAAATCCCCCCAGGACAACAGCCCTCAGACAACCCTCCCCCAACAATTCCCCCCCACCCTCCGACAATTCCTCCAAGACAATTAGCCCGGACAATTCCCGCGAGACGAATTCCAAGGCAATTCCCCCCGGACCATAATCGCCAGACCATGCCCCCCAGACAATTCTCCCTAGACCCCTCCCCCCCCCCCACCCCCCCAGCCCTCCTGGACACACATCCCGTCAGTTTTCATTCTCAGGCGCTCGAAGCTATCGAGTGTCAATACCGAACTAGTTATGATCATTCAAACCCAATATGCCAGCTAATGTCGAAGCTATCCGGGAGTTGCCCGGGGGCGGGGCGGGATTGTCTGGGGAGGGGGTAGGGGGGGAATTTTCTGGGGAGGGGGGTAGGGGGGAGGCGAGTTGTCGCTAAGTCTGTTTTTTTTCGTCATGGTGCTAACTTGTAGCACTATAGTGGGGCACCATAAAACATTTGACCTACTGTAGCGTCAGCGTGACCTCATAAGACTGGCAATCTCCATTTCAACCTAGTTAGTGTTATACGTGTTTCCATAACTTCTGGAATTGCCAGGGGTCTGACTATATTACAGATATATGAATAGTTTTCGCACAGGTTCAGACCACATTATGCATTTTCGAATTGTTTTGAATGAAGTTATTTTTCCTTGTTGTCTCATGGTATCACAATGATATCATATTTCTGGATCCACTTTACTATTTAAAAAAAATATGATTAATTGTTAATGCAAGGATGTGTAATGTAAATCATTGTTTTTTTCTTGGTTTAAATTTAAGCGTTGGGTGTTAAAGCAATATATTCGGTAATTTGCTGTATTACCAACCTCTTCCCCATGTCAAATAAATATATTCTATCTTCAATTTAAATCCTGAAAGCCTGTGGGCTATCCGGAGAGAAGCAATTTTGTTACCGGAGCAGAAGTTGGTGGCCGGCTTTATATCCCTGCGCGCCTGTTCGCTGTTTGGTATTTTGTGTGTGATGTCGACCGCGGCTCGCTAGGACGTCCGCGCACGGTATAAATAAACCGCGCAGTTTTATGTTGAAATTGTTGTTTTACATACTCAAAGAGATATGAAACATATATGCATGGTAATTTTTAGATACTTTTAGTCTTGATTCTAAAATGTAAATAATCTAAGATGGCGTATGTAAGTATATTGCTTTAACTTTTAATGAATATTCTTTTGTATTGCTATGCCAATGGAAATATGACGAAATAAATCTCTCACCGTAGGCTAGATAATGCCACTTATGGCCTTTTTCGGGACATCATAATGATATCTGTCAAAATGAGCACTCACCTGATTGGGTCAAAATTTCTTCGGCATATCCAGGACTCTCACTGTAGCACGCCAGGACCACAAAGGTAACCAGCGACATTTTCATATGAAATTCCGTCATCAGATGCCCCATGATCAGTCAATTTGTGAAAAAGAATTAACAGCAAGTGTGGACACGAAGCCGAAGAAGCGGCGTGTCTGAGGCACACTGCTGACACCAGCCAATAGCCCAGCGCCTTCCCTCAATGACCGTTCATGCAAGATGTCTGTACTATTTATATCGTGGTTGGCCACGAGGGGGTAATTTGTATAATCAGTGAAAATTGAGCGAAACTTAATTAAAGAGCATTTGTTCTCTTCATGTCGATGCGTATTGTCGGGTCTACATGTTTGAGTGATTACTTCATTGTCAGCACGAAATATCGCCACGATGCAATCCATCAGGTCACATCCAGCGGACACACGCGCGTAGTGCGAGATCTCATGCTATCTGTTTGTGTCGATCCTTCTTGGGGGATAATGTACCAATTTGCCGGTAAACGAGTCGTCTTGTGACATTGATGACCGTATTGTGACGCTAAGCGATAATAAGTTGTTATCAAGCTCACCGGCGATAACTTCATCTACTTGGCTTATTTGTCAATACCTGTCAGTGCCATATATGGGGTGGGGGGGGGGGGCAGGGGTATTTACGTTCCTCGTGATCGGTCTTTTTCATTTGTCCGTGATTTGGGAACACAGTCTGATTATCCTCGTGAATTGGGAATCAAGACTTCTTCGAAACGCTTTGATTCGGGATTACGTTTTAATGATCTTCGTGAACCGATAACCACTTAGTGTTATGTTCGTGATTTGGAGCCCTCCTTGCCCTCCCCCCCCATCCCCATAAATGTATACTTGAAAAATAGATGAACCATTAAGACATTTATATAATGACAATCGGTAGACATTGTGTATGCGTATTAATTAATCAAGGTGGTGTTGTTACTGATGCGGTTCCATATCTATACCCTTATAACGAACAAGTGTTTTTGTCTTCATTATGACGGAAATCTTCGATTTCAGGAATATATCACTGTCCGTCTGTTCGCGCTCTGTAGGTCGCAAAACGGAAAATTTCGACCTGTATCTTGGCCAATCGATAGGTCTTCGAAATAGCCCGGTCAAATTCGTTAGTGGCGTATATGGGTTCAAGGTCAAGGTCACAGTGACGTCATTTGTCCAAGACACTGCCATGGCAAAGAACGTCCCCATTATAAATCAATGGAGTTTTTCTCTTCCAGATTTTGACGACTTATATCGAAAATACATGGAAAACTATAAGCCACGCGCCTCATCTTTGAAACATGTCTTACCGTAGATGATATCTCAAAGTTTACGCTAATCCAGCGACCTAGGTCTAAGATCAAGGTCACGACTTTGACCACACTCATGTGTCAAGTGCTTGGCTGTAGCTCAAAAACTATTAAACATTTGATCACCAAAGTTGTCCTAATGGACAGATGTGATGTAGCACATACGGAATCTGGTCTCAGCCTGAACCCGCGGTGCGCAACGGAGACGTCCTAGAGCGCCGAGAAGTTGGGGGTTCGACCCGACTTTCTGGAGCTAGCGCTTCGAAAAAAATACACATATTGTCCTTAGGGGTCCCTGGCAGTGTGCCAACTTTTATTGAAATTAAATAACAACTTTGGATGGAAGAAAGTAGTTACATATTTGAGCAGTAAGCTTCACTCATCGTGAGCAATAAGCCGTGCCGCCTTTCAGGGTGGAGTACTGCTCAAAGTTGTGTGTGTGTGTATGGACGGAGAGGGAAGAGAGCGGTTTGGCGTTGGGTTGTGTCCATCTATGGGTGTCTCCGGGATCTTTAGGGTCAATCTGAATCTGAGGGGTCGATCTGGATCTGGGATGTCAAATATGGATCGAAGGGGCAAAATCTGGATCGAAGGGGCCAAATCTGGATCGAAGGGGCCAAATTGTGGAATTGTGTCATCTACTTAAAATGTAAATGTTGGTAGCACAATTTACTTTAGCTCAAGGTTAAAATGGTTTATGGAAGATAAACAAATGAGAATGTGTTTCAATAAGAGTTGACAGTTTGCATTTCACGAAATCACTATAAACGGGTTCGTCAATGTAGCAAAACTGAAGTCCGATGGGTTTAGGCATTGCATCTGAGCTCTATTTGAAAATTCGCCAATTATGTCACAACATTGACAAGTAAGCTTTGACGCAGTGCGTAGGTATATGTGGAAGGCGTGCATTGTGCTCATGGTTTGTTGAGTTCAAGCCAATGAACAGAGGGAACCTGAGTCTCAATGCAAAAGCACATGCGTTTGTATTCCTCCTTGGCGTCACTTTCCTCGCTCCCAGAATTAAATCGGTATGTGCGAAAATGGAGTGGAAAAGTATTCCCTTCTATTATTTGGGGCGTTATAACTCGAGAATAACAGAGAATAAACTGGAAGAGGAATATAGGCTTAAGTTGTTTTGGCGTGGCACCTGAAAAACGTAAAGTGGGAAAAAAAACCCAGCCTATTTGCTATGTTTTGGTAAGCGTCAGTGATGTCATATAGCGTCAAGTTGACGTTTCCATGGCAACGGAACCAATATGACAATAGCGCGAGTTTGCGGGGCGTTAGGCAAAACTCGCGCTATTACTATTATTACGAGTTGATTTTAAATTTAAGGCGTTGACTTGTCTCTGCTTCTTTGGTTTAATTTCCGCATGCAACGACAAAAGTAAAGCATTTTGGGACTGACTGTCCGCAAATCGCAAGCCTTTTCACATATAGTTGGCCAGTCGCCTTTTTATGCCATATATATGTTGCCAAGAAACATAGCATGTGCAACTAGGCAACTAGTCATGGAAGCGGGCTATTTAAAGCTATAACTACAATTCTTTTGTGCGTGACGTCATGTTTCATTGTTCTATGCAGCGTCGCCATGGCAACGATTGTCGATTGCATGGGCAGCAGGGCGGTTTGGGTCAGAATACGGCATTTTAGAGGCCTTCAGATGTAACGCTATTGTACTAGTTAACATGCCCACCAACTCGTAATAATGGTAAAGTATAGAGATTGTGGCCAAATTGGAAAATTCGTCAAAAATCCGGAAAGCAAGCTAGGGCTGCACTGTCGCTAAAAATATCTGTACTCTAAAATGACACAGTGCGCTATGTCTGGGCACCAGGGCTCTTTAAAAAAGAGTACCTCCGTCCGGTCGCTATGTCTGGGCACCAGGGCGCTTTAAAGATGGGTACCCCGTCGCACGGTCATTATGTCTGGGCACCACGGCGCTTTAAAAGGGGTACCCCCGTCGCTCGGTCGTTATGTCTGGGCATCAGGGCGCTTTAAAAGGAGGTACCCCCGTCGCACGGTCGCTATGTCTGGGCACCAGGGCGCTTTAAAGATGGGTACCCCCGTCGCTCGGTCGCTATGTCTGGGCACCAGGGCACTTTAAAGAGGGGTACCCCCGTCGCTGGGTCGCTATGTCTGGGCACCAGGGCGCTTTAAAGATGGGTACCCCCGTCGCTCGGTCGCTATGTCTGGGCACCAGGGCACTTTAAAGAGGGGTACCCACGTCGCTGGGTCGCTCTGTCTGGGCACCAGGGCGCTTTAAAGAGGGGTACCCCCGTCGCTCGGTCGCTTTGTCTGGGCACCACGGCGCTTTAAAGAGGGGTACCCCGTCGCTCGGTCGGTATGTCTGGGCACCACGGCGCTTTAAAGAGGGGTACCCCCGTCACTCGGTCGGTATGTCTGGGCACCACGGCGCTTTAAAGCGGGTGTCCAACCTAATTTAATCGCGATCTGCACCGAAAGTTTACATCTTAAAATTAATTTGGTGAGTGTTAACGCTTCGTTTCGGCCGACTGGTAAGAAGAAAGAAATTAAGGCAACCCGCTCCCAGCAATGTCAAGCAGAGCGCCATTTGCCGGGAGTAGTGACGCATATTGTGACTATTCATATGGCGCCGCCATACGTTATAACTCGCGGAGAGAGAGATCAGGGCCGCGATTTACAGATGAACAGCGTCAGTTCCAAGTCGCGCAGTAGCGCAAGATCTTAGTCTTTCATGGAAAAGTACTGTCCAAACAAATTGATATACGTCTTGCGACGATCGACTCCGCAACAATGCCATGATTGGAGTTAGAATCGCAGCTATTTATATTAGCGATTATCACGCTCTCTTGTTTTGCTCACACAATAGGCGCAATTTCCGGTTTGAATAAATTAGAGTATCGCCTCCTGATTGGTCAATCACAGACACGCCTTCAAAAAGGGCTGCCGCCTGGGTAGGCGGTGAAATAGTGCCTGGCGGTCACTTCTAAATTTTATTGTGAGCTACAGATAGAACGAAAAAATCTGTAATTTGGAGGATAGACAATTGGGTATTATATGAATCGGTAAAGCAGCGTTAGAGGCCAGGCTGGCGGTTCCCTTTAAAGAGGGGTACCCCCGTCGCCCGGTCGTTATGTCTGGGCACCAGGGGGCTTTAAAGAGGGGTACCCCGTCGTTCGGTCGTTATGTCTGGGCACCAGGGCGCTTTAAAGAGGGGTACCCCCGTCGCTCGGTCGCTAAGTCTGGGCACCAGGGCGCTTTAAAGAGGGGTACCCCCGTCGCCCGGTCGTTATGTCTGGGCACCAGGGCGCTTTAAAGAGGGGTACCCCGTCGTTCGGTCGCTATGTCTGGGAACCAGGGCGCTTTAAAGAGGGGTACCCCCATCGCTCGGTCGCTAAGTCTGGGCACCAGGGCGCTTTAAAAAGGGGTACCCCCGTTGCTCGGTCGCCCATAATGGGTAAGTTCGGGTATGCGAACGGAGTAGTCGGACTCCGCGGAGTGCATAACCGAACGCAAAGATTCTGGTCCGAGTGCCTCTCCACTTTAGAACGACTCTGAGTATGCTTGCGTCTCCCCACTTTAGAACGACAGAGTATACTTGAGCCTTCCCACTTTAGAACGACAGAGTATGCTTGCGTCTCCTCACTTTAAAACGACCCTGAGCATGCTTGCACCTACCCATGTAGAACGACCCTGAGTATGCTTGCACCTGCCCACTGTAGAACGACCCGTAGCGTGCTTGCGCATGCCCATTGTGAACGATCCCCCGCCCCCCACCCCTTCTTTTTGATGCAAAATTTAGGCCATCTGAGGCATGGACCCCCTCTCCCACCGGTCGCAAGTTTTCAGTGATCCCCTCCCCCCCCCCCACTTCGCCCCTGTCGTCAAAAAATTGGTGGACACCCCGGTCGCAATTTTGTTCAGAGCCCCCCTCCCCCTTCTCCCCGGTCGAAAGTTTCAATGATCCCCCCCCCCCTTTTAAAATTCCGGGATCCACTCCTGTGACTGCCCCCCCCCCCCTCACGCCTGTATCCCCCAACCCTCCCTCACCGATTCATACGCCGATGGTCGAATACATGCCTTATTAATGGTGGTTGAAACCAACGACATCCACCTTCTCTAATTATACAGTGGTTGCATAACCCCCCCCCCCCCATCCCCCCACCCATGTACATCCCTTACGTTCACCACTCTCTCGCTTGGCCGCACACGTCCCGGTAACCCTCAAAATTAGTTTTTCTTCCGTCGTCCCATATCTATTTATCCCAATTGAGTTTTTAATGTCTTTCGTCGAAACGGATTGAGGCATTTTTGCTTGGGGAGAAAAAACAGTTTGAAGTGACGTTAGTTTCTCCGCAAAGCTGCATTCGTACTCATACATGCATTGTTTGTATGTGATGAAGATAGTGTGTATAAAAATATGTAACGCACCTTTACACCTATTTCAAAAATACTCTGGAAATGTCCTTCCTATTGGCCGCCGCATTGTATGTAGCCTCCTAAATTGTATTTTCGCCTGAAACAGTTTTTTTATGTGAATCCATTTTGCAGGAATTCTCATGAATTGGCTCGCTGGTTCCACGGAAGGGGTCTGCAGGTCAATGGAGCAAGGAGCGCATTTCTCATGAATGTTGGGAAAAAAAACGTTTCCATTGTCGTCAGCTAGCTCTCTCTCAACGACTTTACAGGGTGCAATATTTGCTGGAGTCGACATCTCACGAAATCCTCGCTGGCTGGCCCCGACCAGAGCGCCCCTAGCGGTCGCCACGGCTAGTTGACTCGGAATACTATCTGGCGGTTGAGTGATTTCGCTTCAAACGAAGTGGGTGGGTAGGCGCTGCTCACGCCACGGGGAGGGGGTCAGGGCGGAGTGTGTGGTGGTGGGGTGGGGGTGGTGAGGTCGGGGTAGGATTGGAGGGTGAGTTGCAGGGTGTACTTGGCTGCATGGAGCTGTGGGTTGAGTTGGGTTGGGTTGGGTTCTGGGTGGAGTCCTGAGGGGAAAGCGAGGCGGCATACGTCAGCGAGTATGGCGAGTGGCTAGAGGGTGTGGGTTTTGGGGAGAGGGTGAGTACATGTGGGCGGAGGGGCAAGGAGGGGGATGAGTGTGTCGGGGGGGGGGGCGCAGGGACTAGGTGCAGCAAGAGGGGGAGGAAGGGGGGGGGGGGTGATCGAGGCGTGTGGGGGTATCGGTGTTGCTGGAGCTAGCGTGTGGGGGCTAGAATGGGGGTGATAGACACACCGGTAGCACCTTGTATGTACTTCCGCGGAACTTCTTTATATGGGTGTCTGCGCCTGTCTGTCTTGTGAGCGACAAAAAACTAGATCAGGCCCCGAAAGGTTGTGGCGGCCCAGGTTGGCGATGGTGACGGGAGGGTTGGAATCGGGAGGGAGGCAGTGTTTGGGTGGGGGTTAGGGGGGGGGGGCGTGGCGAGGAGGTAACGAGTGCGGGTTGTAGGGCGAGTATGGCGGTGAGTAGGGTTAGGGTGGGAAGTGTACAGGCGAGTCAGGCTGATCTTGTCGACTCGAGTCGAGTCCAGGGTGTGGCAACGGGACGGAGGGGGTGTGAAGGCTGAGGGGGGAGAGCGTGGGCGCAACATGAAGCCGGGGGAGTGACAGGGGGCCGGCTGAGCTGGGGAGGGAGGGGGGAGGCGGGGGGTGGGGGGGGGGGGTGGTGATACGGCTCTTTCAGTTGAAAAAAGCGCTTCAAACAGCGGGAGCCACTCCTGAATTGCTGGCCGGTGTAGGAGAAAGAGGAACCGGTTTGGATGTGTTGTCCTGTTCTGCACGACGCCCTATATCTGCCCCCCCGGCCTTCCTCTACCCCCTAACTTTCTCTGTATCCGTCTCTGAGATAACGGGGTAGAGGCGACATCGGCACTCTCGGTCGGTCGGTGTGTCGGTGAAGACGTCTCGGCGGCGCTGTCCCTGTCCGGAGAGGGCCCATCTGGAGTCCGGGTGTCCCAGCCCGGCGCATTATCACCTTCGAAGCGAAGGTCGACAGTGGCCGCGCGCTTTCTGCCACTCTCGTCCTCAGTGGCGACTTTAACGTCCGTCAGCATGGCCGTCTCGGCGTCAACGAGGACTAAGGTAAGCTAGTCCACGTGTGTGCCGCTCAGCAACGTGTGTGTGTGTATGGGTTCACTACTATTACATAACGGTCAAGCATGTTCATATATAAAGGGGTCACTGACGCATTGTTACCGAAAACGCACTTGCCACAAATATTACTGCTACCGACATAAAGGTGACCTGACCGGCGTCGCCCCAGCTTATAATTCTGATAAAATGGTCAGATGTTAAGCCATTGGTAAGGTAGTTTGCGTGTCGCGACAACGCGTGACTGCAGTGTTTGGTGAGCCTGGTTTCGTGTTCACAGCTTGTCAAACGCCTTTGGCGTATCGTTCACTATTGGGTTGACCTTCTTTTTTTCTAAATTAATGATGCGTTCAGTCACTCTTTTCATGATGTCAATGCCTCTTCACACCTGAAGTTAATAACCGCCTCCCCCTTTCATGAATAGGTATGATGGTCTGACCGCTCTCCGCTTTGTGAAGTTATTTAACACCTGAGTGGGTTGGAGCGATCGCATTGAGCGCTCTGACTACCCGAGCCTAACGGCACGTGGATCGGTGGTTCGAGCCCCATTGTGGTCATGTCGCAGATAAAGATACCATGTCCTTCTTCGCAAAGAGTAGGCGGTTATCCGGGGACATGGCTCCACTCTTCCCTTCCGTCTCCCATTGATTCGATATGACCAGAACTGGTTGAATATACGACCAACAACCATCCATCGGTTGTTCAGTCTGCCTAATAAATACATAATTGGTATGGTAGGACCATATTGACCCTGAGTAGGCTTGCACCTCGTAACTGTACAACGAGTAGAGGCTACTAACGTAGACAAGACTCCTTTCTACCTTTGAGCCTTCCCATTGTCGCGATATGACGTACAGGGATTAAAACGGCCTACTTGAAACCAGCCAACATTCCCCCTTTTGCAAACCGCAGTATGACTGCAGCACGTCTGTCTGTGCCCCCCCCCCCGGACGTCTGTCTGTGCCCACCTGGACGTTTGTCTGTACCCCCTGGACGTTTGTCTATACCCCTGGACGTTTGTCTATGCCCCCTGGACGTTTGTCTATGCCCCCTGGACGTTTGTCTATGCCCCCTGGACGTTTGTCTATGCCCCCTGGACGTTTGTCTATGCCCCCTGGACGTTTGTCTGTGCCCACCTGGACGTTTGTCTATGCCCCCCTGGACGTTTGTCGATGCCCCCTGGACGTCTGTCGATGCCCCCTGGGCGTGTTTATGTGCTCCCCCTGGACGGGTCTATGTGCTCCCCCCTGGACGTCTGTGTATGTGCTCCCCCCTGGACGTCTGCGTATGTGCTCCCCCCTGGACGTCTGTGTATGTGCTTCCCCCTGGACGTCTGTGTATGTGCTCCCCCCTGGACGTTTGTCTATGCCCCCTGGACGTTTGTCTATGCCCCCTGGACGTTTGTCTGTGCCCACCTGGACGTTTGTCTATGCCCCCTGGACGTTTGTCTATGCCCCCTGGACGTTTGTCTGTGCCCCCCTGGACGTTTGTCTGTGCCCCCTGGACGTCTGTCGATGCCCCCTGGGCGTGTTTATGTGCTCCCCCTGGACGGGTCTATGTGCTCTCCCCTGGACGTCTGTGTATGTGCTCCCCCCTGGACGTCTGTGTATATGCTCCCCCCTGGACGTCTCTGTATGTGCTCCCCCCTGGACGTCTGTGTATGTGCTCCCCCCTGGACGTCTGTGTATGTGCTCCCCCCTGGACGTCTGTGTATGTGCTCCCCCCTGGACGTCTGTGTATGTGCTCCCCCCTGGACGTCTGTGTATGTGCTCCCCCCTGGACGTCTGTGTATGTGCTCCCCCCTGGACGTTTGTCTATGCCCCCTGGACGTTTGTCTGTGCCCACCTGGACGTTTGTCTATGCCCCCCTGGACGTTTGTCTGTGCCCCCCTGGACGTTTGTCTGTGCCCCCCTGGACGTTTGTCTGTGCCCCCTGGACGTGTTTATGTGCTCCCCCTGGACGGGTCTATGTGCTCCCCCTGGACGGGTCTATGTGCTCCCCCCTGGACGTCTGTGTATGTGCTCCCCCCTGGACGTCTGTGTATGTGCTCCCCCCTGGACGTCTGTGTATGTGCTTCCCCCTGGACGTCTGTGTATGTGCTTCCCCCTGGACGTCTGTGTATGTGCTTCCCCCTGGACGTTTGTCTATGCTCCCTGGACGTTTGTCTATGCTCCCTGGACGTTTGTCCATGCCCCCTGGACGTTTGTCTATGCCCCCTGGACGTTTGTCTATGCCCCCTGGACGTCTGTCTATGCCCCCTGGACGTCTGTCTATGCCCCCTGGACGTCTGTCTATGCCCCCTGGACGTCTGTCTATGCACTCTGGACGTCTGTCTATGCCCTCTGGACGTTTGTCTATGCCCCCTGGACGTTTGTCTATGCCCCCTGGACGTTTGTCTATGCCCCCTGGACGTTTGTCTATGCCCCCTGGACGTTTGTCTATGCCCCCTGGACGTTTGTCTATGCACTCTGGACGTCTGTCTATGCACTCTGGACGTCTGTCTATGCACTCTGGACGTCTGTCTATGCCCTCTGTACGTCTGTCTATGCCCTCTGTACGTCTGTCTATGCCCTCTGTACGTCTGTCTGTCCCCTCTGGACGTCTGTCTGTCCCCTCTGGACGTCTATGTGCTCCCCCCTGGAAGTCTGTATGCCCCTAGATCTGTCTGTGCCCCATTGGACGTCTGTCTGTGCCCCCCCCCCCTTGGACGTGTGTCTGTGTGCCGCCCCCCCTGGACATGTATGTGCCCCCACCCCCTGGACATGTATGTCCGACCCCCGCCTGGACGTATGTCTCTGTGCCCCCCTACCCTGGACGTCTGTGACCCCCCTGGACGTCTGTGACCCCCCTGGACGTCTGTGACCCCCCTGGACGTCTGGGACCCCCCTGGACGTCTGGGACCCCTCTGAACGTCTGTGACCCCCCTGGACGTCTATGTCCCCCCCTCCCCACCTGGACGTTGGTCAATGTGCCCTTCCCCTGGAGGTCCGTGTGCCTCTCTCTCCTGGGGGGCTGTGTGCCCCCCCTCCGGGAAGGCTGTGTGCCCCTCCTCCTGGAAGGCTGTGTGCCCCTCCCCCCTGGAGGGCTGTGTGCCCCTCCCCCCTGGAGGGCTGTGTGCCCCTCCCCCCTGGAGGGCTGTGTGCTCCTCCCCCCTGGAGGGCTGTGTGCCCCTCCCCCCTGAAGGGCTGTGTGCCCCTCCCCCCTGAAGGGCTGTGTGCCCCTCCCCCCTGAAGGGCTGTGTGCCCCTCCCCCCTGAAGGGCTGTGTGCCCCTCCCCCCTGAAGGGCTGTGTGCCCCTCCCCCCTGAAGGGCTGTGTGCCCCTCCCCCCTGAAGGGCTGTGTGCCCCTCCCCCCTGGGGAGCTGTGTGCCCCTCCCCCCTGGAGAGCTGTGTGCCCCTCTCCCCTGGAGGGCTGTGTGTCCCTCTCCCCTGGAGGGCTGTGTGCCCCTCTCCCCTGGAGGGCTGTGTGCCCCTCTCCCCTGGAGGGCTGTGTGCCCCTCTCCCCTGGAGGGCTGTGTGCCCCTCTCCCCTGGAGGGCTGTGTGCCCCTCTCCCCTGGAGGGCTGTGTGCCCCTCTCCCCTGGAGGGCTGTGTGCCCCTCTCCCCTGGAGGGCTGTGTGCCCCTCTCTCCTGGAGGGCTGTGTGCCCCTCTCTCCTGGAGGGCTGTGTGCCCCTCTCCCCTGGAGGGCTGTGTGCCCCTCTCCCCTGGAGGGCTGTGTGCCCCTCTCCCCTGGAGGGCTGTGTGCCCCTCTCCCCTGGAGGGCTGTGTGCCCCTCTCCCCTGGAGGGCTGTGTGCCCCTCTCCCCTGGAGGGCTGTGTGCCCCTCTCCCCTGGAGGGCTGTGTGCCCCTCTCCCCTGGAGGGCTGTGTGCCCCTCTCCCCTGAAGGGCTGTGTGCCCCTCTCCCCTGGAGAGCTGTGTGCCCCTCTCCCCTGGAGAGCTGTGTGCCCCTCTCCCCTGGAGAGCTGTGTGCCCCTCCCCCCTGGAGAGCTGTGTGCCCCTCCCCCCTGGAGGGCTGTGTGCCCCTCCCCCCTGGAGGGCTGTGTGCCCCTCTCCCCTGGAGGGCTGTGTGCCCCTCTCCCCTGGAGGGCTGTGTGCCCCTCTCCCCTGGAGGGCTGTGTGCCCCTCTCCCCTGGAGGGCTGTGTGCCCCTCTCCCCTGGACGTCTGTGTGCCCCTCTCCCCTGGACGTCTGTGTGCCCCTCTCCCCTGGACGTCTGTGTGCCCCTCTCCCCTGGACGTCTGTGTGCCCCTCTCCCCTGGACGTCTGTGTGCCCCTCTCCCCTGGACGTCTGTGTGCCCCTCTCCCCTGGACGTCTGTGTGCCCCTCTCCCCTGGACGTCTGTGTGCCCCTCTCCCCTGGACGTCTGTGTGCCCCTCTCCCCTGGACGTCTGTGTGCCCCTCTCCCCTGGACGTCTGTGTGCCCCTCTCCCCTGGACGTCTGTGTGCCCCTCTCCCCTGGACGTCTGTGTGCCCCTCTCCCCTGGACGTCTGTGTGCCCCTCTCCCCTGGACGTCTGTGTGCCCCTCTCCCCTGGACGTCTGTGTGCCCCTCTCCCCTGGACGTCTGTGTGCCCCTCTCCCCTGGACGTCTGTGTGCCCCTCTCCCCTGGACGTCTGTGTGCCCCTCTCCCCTGGACGTCTGTGTGCCCCTCTCCCCTGGACGTCTGTGTGCCCCTCTCCCCTGGACGTCTGTGTGCCCCTCTCCCCTGGACGTCTGTGTGCCCCTCTCCCCTGGACGTCTGTGTGCCCCTCTCCCCTGGACGTCTGTGTGCCCCTCTCCCCTGGACGTCTGTGTACCCCTCTCCCCTGGACGTCTGTGTGCCCCTCTCCCCTGGACGTCTGTGTACCCCTCTCCCCTGGACGTCTGTGTACCCCTACCCCCTGGACGTCTGTGAACCCCCTTGATTCTGTCGGCGACCACCCATGTTGTACACTCTGTCGATGACCCCCGTCTTGCGTCTCTTCGGACGATGACCTCCCCCCCCCCCCCGTTCTTCCATGTTAGGGCAAACCATTGTTTCAGGATAGCTCACGTAGTACTCACACCTACCCCCACCCCTTTCGTCCCCTCTGTCGATGACCCACCCTCGCCTTTACCCACCCTGCCTGTTCGCCTCTGCCTTTCACGTCCGTTCGTGCCATCTTCACGCTCGACTGACCCTCCTTTTTGACCATCACCTTAATCCGTGCGTGGCCTGGTGTGCTTCCACCCCTGGCGGCCGGCGGGCAAACTGAGCCACCACTCGCCCGCCCACCCACAAACCCACCCTTGCCATGGTGAAGCGGCGCTACCCACCACCGCCCGCTTAAAGAAAGACCGACTTTATTTAGCCAAAATCTCTCTCAATGTTTGGGGAGCCTCGCCAACCTATTTATCTCCCGCTAGCGGGGCGTCGCGGCTGAGACCATTGCTGTTGTGACTGCCGGAGCGCCGTCCAGGGGTTGGCTGGCTGGTTGGCTGGTGGTCCAAGTGTACTTAACGAGCTAGCTAGTATCCCATGACAGTAAAGCAAGCAGCCTTAGTGACCATCGTCTACACATGTTACTTTGCTTCAGGTGTTTTTAAAACCACTTTAATTTAGATCTACACCAAGAATCGTCGGTTACTCTGTTAAGCCTTTATTGAGAAATCGATAGAATACGTTTTTATCCAACGCGTTCCAAAGCAGATTTTCAACTATAAAGCATTGATCCCATAATTAGCTACCCGTGGATGATTTGTAATTTGTAAACGTCCATTTAATTTTACGACCTGATGACCGCTGGCAGTGGTAGTACCCCACCCCACCTACTATGCGCTCCGGGTACCCCCGTTCCCAAGTTATTCGCCCCGTAAATGTTTACCTGACTTGTAATAAACGCGTAGTGAAACAAAACGTAGGTACAACTTAATGCGCAAAAATGGCGACTGTTTTAGATCGAGTAGTGTTTAATTATTTGGCCCTCGCCTCCTATCCTGCTGTGATATACTGTTAGTATGAGATGTTATGTCGCCCAATAGTATACTCTACATTCTGGTAGCGACACCGTTTAGCAGGAGTCAACAATGCATTGTGCGCCCCTGTCTGAGTTTACGAAACTTGTTTGCGGGAGCATTGACATCCGAACAGGTGTTTGATAGAGTGGACGGCGTATGCATATTTACACATATATTGGTATAGCAGTTACCCTACGAGGCACGACCGTCTAGTTTTAGCCCGAAATTTCTCTCGTACACGTTTGCCGCTGCCTTTTTTTCTTGATTGTTTGTCTTGTATATTTTGTTGTTGAATTTTGGAAGTTTACTGACGAGGAACTGTCTTCCATTGTATTCTACTGGGCACGTGCACCGAGGTGTCACGGTCCTTGGGTCACCGCGGTTTAGGTTTGATGGGTAAACAAGTTGTCGGTGTGGTTCGTGTGGAATGGGAGGGGCGGCGGGTGCATCTGACGTAAGGATGCGCATGTTTTATCCTGTGCTAGGTTTTCTGGGTAGGTCTTACGTCCACGTATCGCGCTGTAGCCGGTGGCATATCGTGTAAATTGAAGTTTAAAACCGTTGCCCCATGCATCAAACCGGTGAATACCTTTCTATCAAGTGGTAGTGCTTGATATATACTTATTACCGGCAGCGATGCTACATCCGCCGTGCCGTCGTCATGCTCTGTGGAGACTTCAATGACGGAATGCTCCAGCAGCGCCACGCTAATGACGCCCATTGGCGTAGTGCTGTGAGCCAGTGTATGGAGAGGTGTGGTCCCTTCAAACCAACCACTCGGCTTCTCCAAACTATTTCCGCTGCATGTTTCTAATACCACACAACAGATCTTGTTGGCCTGCGCGCATCGTCGTGTGCCCGGGCGGCTTCAAACAGCGACCATGACGCCTAACCCTAGCCATGATTCCACGGCTATGGTTGAAGAATCATAGCCATGTATCATCCTATAGTGAAAAATCAACAAATTGAATGGTTTAAGTATAGCTTTCATAATTAGTTTCAGCAATGTAAAAGTACTTTTCTATATATATAATTAAGGATGTATTAACTCTTCCAAAGTTGTTAAAATCTTCAAAAGGAGCCATAATTTCCTACTGGCATAAAAATGAACATCACATGATATTATTAGCCATGCTAATTGGTTCATTGTTCAGGGACCCAGTCATTGGGTCGGTGGAAACACATGTTTTCGTATGAATTTTTGGAGACAGACATGGACTATTTTTGCCTTTCAACAAAAGGTTACTTATGTGATTAATAATTACTTGTCAGGAAGTAAAAAGAAAAGGATTAGGGTTTGTTTCTGCTATAAAACTTTTCCCACAGCAAAGGAGAATCAGAGCTACACTTGGTCAAAGTCAAACAATCCTGAAATGGGTTTGTTCCAGACCAGAATTTTAATATGGCATTCGACTAGGCTGTGTTTCAGCCCACACAGCCTAGGGTTATGGGTTAGCCTAACATTGACAAAGACCAGAACTATGGTCCTGTCGTTAACGTTAAGAGTTTTTGGTCCAGGTTGGGCCAATGTCGGGTCAACCGCTCTTCATTGATCGTAAACACGGATCTGGTCGTTATGTAGACCCTGCTGCCGATATGCCCGCTTCATTGTTTTTTTTCCTTTAAGAGACCGAGGATGGTTAGACGATTCTAAAAGGGGCGTAATACGAAATGACATCAAACGATGCTTCACGAGGGACATGTTTGCATACACAATTGGGTGTACTTGCAACTTTCCATTTCGCGATCTAACAGGCCCATAACAACTGCGGCAGTGGGGTGTGTTGTCTTAATAAATAAGCCGGTTACATGATTCATTTTCTCCCGCGCTATATTTAGGTGATGAAAGTACCCCGTGGATTCAACATCTCACTTCAAGGTTGCCCACATATATACACACAACCAATTAGACCACTCTGTACTGATTGACAGTGGGCGACTGCCGATGTACAGTGGGCGACTGCCGATGTACAGTGGGCGACTGCCGATGTACAGTGGGCGACTGCCGATGTACAGTGGGCGACTGCCGATGTACAGTGGGCGACTGCCGATGTACAGTGGGCGACTGCCGATGTACAGTGGGCGACTGCCGATGTACAGTGGGCGACTGCCGATGTACAGTGGGCGACTGCCGATGTACAGTGGGCGACTGCCGATGTACAGTGGGCGACTGCCGATGTACAGTGGGCGACTGCCGATGTACAGTGGGCGACTGCCGATGTACAGTGGGCGACTGCCGATGTACAGTGGGCGACTGCCGATGTACAGTGGGCGACTGCCGATGTACAGTGGGCGACTGCCGATGTACAGTGGGCGACTGCCGATGTACAGTGGGCGACTGCCGATGTACAGTGGGCGACTGCCGATGTACAGTGGGCGACTGCCGATGTACAGTGGGCGACTGCCGATGTACAGTGGGCGACTGCCGATGTACAGTGGGCGACTGCCGATGTGCAGTGGGCGACTGCCGATGTGCAGTGGGCGACTGCCGATGTGCAGTGGGCGACTGCCGATGTGCAGTGGGCGACTGCCGATGTGCAGTGGGCGACTGCCGATGTGCAGTGGGCGACTGCCGATGTGCAGTGGGCGACTGCCGATGTGCAGTGGGCGACTGCCGATGTGCAGTGGGCGACTGCCGATGTACCAATGTTGACGTTTAGAAGGTGTTGGGACCTTCTGGTCATGCATGGAGGCCGTTGGTATCTTGTGGTTAGGGTTTTACTTTTCGTGACTTCTCATTGAACGGTCGACTGACGATCAACACTACGCTACCATGCAAAACGAACCAGAAAAATGCTTGCGAGATATACTTGGCGATGGTTTGCACGGAGTGTAGTCCTTGCCACCCACGCCACTCTCGCGTGTCTCGCGTGTCCCATCTGATGTTTTCCCTTTGAACATTATTGGGGGATACATTGCCTTCCTTGTCTTGCCGCTGCACGCCCAAGCTGGTTCTAGGCGGCAACTAATATGCGTCAGTCCGCCCCCACGCTACTCAATAACAAGCGCAGACACCATGCTCATCAGGCACAATGCACATTGGTGTTTGCAGTTTTGCACGACTCTTGGAACTAATTACGCCCCTGAAAGTTGCTACCGATACTCCCTGGCCCGGTCTGGCAATGTGATGACACCGGTTTGCCGCGGGTTTGGCCAGAAATTCAAGTTATCAATGCCTTTGTTTAGCATCAGACGCTATTATTGGCCTTGGGCCTTCGATGCAGTCGACTTGGCAGGACTCGATTCAAGAGGCGTGGTTCTTCGTCTTTGCTCATGCCCCGTGGGGACTTTACCGTCACCATATGTGTATGCCATCGACTCGGCGTACTTTACTATAGGCCTCGTCTCACTGAGTCCACAAAATAACCCTACACCAAAGGGGCTGGAGAAAGCGAAGAAAAAAAGCGGCAGTACGCGGCTGTACCTCGGCTAGGGGTCACTGTTCGCAGTGGGTTTGATGTAGAGCGAAAGATACCGACTCGAAATTGGTTTATCGCAACAATAGCCAAGGCAAAAGTTGAAATACTTCAAGGTCATTCACTGGACCAGTCGACCGCTTTATATATGGGTGCCTACCCCACACTATACCACGGCAGAAGGGCATGTCGTGGGGAGGGGGAGGGGGGGGGGGTACGTTGGCGGGGTCGTTGTACCACGGCAGAGGGGCATGTCGTGGGGGAGAGGGGATACGTTGGCGGGTATCTTTAACGTCCTGGATCGAGGCCCAATTGTTCTGGGGCAGCGACGTGGGAAGGACTCTCACAGCCGAACCTTGCAGTTGCATGGATGAATAACTTGGGACTACTTTACCATATACATGTACTATATATGAAGCGGCTAACTTTAACGTGGAAGTAAATTGAATTGTCCCCCGACATAACTGAAATGGCAGCCTATCGTTTTTTTTGTTGAGGACATAGGTGTAAATCATCCTGCTATGAATAAATAGTGGTCGTTTCTTTTTAATTAGTACCCCATACAAATAACTTGAGGGGTGCAGGAAGCGGAACAATAAATGAATGAGAGCGTAGTTAGATTTTACCCCCGATACGCTTCGGGCCATTTCAATGAGGACGCGACGGTGTTCTTGTTTATTGCACGCACCTTATTTAGTACTTCGGAGTTCAAATTTGATTTTTACAATGATATTATAGTTTGTTTTTATCTGAGGGATCTGACCCCGAAGTGGGAGCTGGGTACTTGACAATGGTAGCCGGGGGCACCGTGGTGGTTTCTACCAGTGCGCCCAGTGCTCGGCGAACATTATCAGACACGGATCAGCGCTATATAGAACTGCATACATATTGAATTGAGTGTAATTGCCCTAGGCATTTTTCCTGTATTGTGTTTTTTTTAACAGTTTGCACCATGTGAAGGTGTCTTGGTCGACGAGACTGACATTTCTGTGTACTTCCGGTACAAAACCCCGATACTTCAATACTGTACAAGGACGACAGTTTTAATAGAAGGAAGACTACCGGGGAAGACAAGAAGTGCTTTGCCTCGCAACATTTCTAATCTAAGAGGGTTTGTTCAGAGGTCGGGGCGGACTCAAAACTGAGTGAGATGTTCACTGGGCCGTATTGTGTCGATTGTTTGTCCGGGGCAGCTAGGCGTCCCTTTTATCACTTTACAGGCACTAGAATCCCGCCAAGGTCGATCGTGACGTCATATCCGCGGGGTCGCCGAAGCGTGAACACCTAACAGCGATGTCGCGAGGAGAAAAAAGCCATCCGCATTTTTGACCCCGAGGCCTGCCCGCACGGACCGGTCTGGCCCATACACCACACCACACCCCGCCACACCCTTCCCCTGGCCGCGACACCCCACCCCCTTCACGCCGTCGCCGCGCGTCACACGCCTACATAAAGTGTCTGGAAGCGATGGGCCCTGTGGCTTGCGGTGAACCGCGAAAACAGTTCAAGTATTGACCTACAGGTCGGGACGTTGAACGTCCTATGGATAGCTGATCTCCGAAGCTGGCACGGGGTGGGTGGATGGGTAGAGGAGGGGTGGGTGGGATTGGGGGGTGAGGGGTGGGCGGGATTGGGGGGTGGGGGGGGGGGGCGGCCTGGTCCTACTTGTTCCCCGCGCCGTCCGTAATAGAAAGTATTGCATGTTGTCGAACCGGTCGCTGCAGTGAAAAACTGTACTGATTTCTGGTCACCCTATAATACATACTGCACCATGTACTGCAACTGTTGCCATGGACCCATGGCCTGAGGCGTATGAATACAGATTATTATAATATAGTATTTCCTAAGGAAAGTTACCCAAACCGTTGTATAATTCGGAAAGGAGGGCACTAATGATGAGTGAAATTATATAATATATCGTAGCAAAAATACGGGAGTACCACTTTCATTTGGAGGTTAATGTAAGTGAAGTGTGCTGAACAATCGAGGCCGGTTGACGCCCTACCAATACCCGTGGCAGACCCCGCTGGTCTCCACATTGTCATGGGCTCGCCTTCGATCCAAACTCCTCGCGAACCAAGCATTGTTGAAATCGATGTGTGGATGCATGTATTTCGCTGCATGATTCTGCAGAGTATTGGATCTTGATGTAGATGTGGCCGGCGGGATTGCTCAGTGGGCTAGGGTGCTCGCATTTAGTGCTCTGGCCACCTGAGGGCATAATGGCATGATCCCATGTCATTCTTCGTAAAGAGTAGGGGGTTACCCCCTGGGACATGGCGCCACTCTCACTTCCTTCTCTCATTGACGCGATATGACCAAAATTGGTTAAAGCGTCCTGAATAACCAAGCAACCAACTTGATGTAGATTTTGAAGTTCGGTTTACTCGGCTTCGAGTTCCCTTGCCATCCAGCCGCCCTGACCCCCATCTAGTGCATATGTCTCATATGTGTGCATAAAACTCCCGTCTCTACCCTTAATCCCCTCCTCTGACACGGCAGAGTGCCTCTCTAGCTCAGTTGGTGAGATCAGATCGAGCCGTGGGTTTACGTCCTGGAACCAGCATATAGGTGCATTCCACTCCAACCCATGTGTCTCAAGCCCAGCGATAACGCAACACACTGTTGGGTAAGATAATTTACTTCCGGGGAGTCACGGGAGCATCGACGTCTCGCATAATCGTCCGTTACCGCTAGTGTTCAACAAATACAATTATCACAGATAATTCCTCATTTCGTTTTCCCGAGAGATTTCTTCGCCCAATTTATCCTCCGATCATGTGTGCAAACGGGGCCTGCACACAGAGATTTACATTTCGTTGATGCGCATACATCCAAAAAAAAATTAATCTGACGTGCCCGCCGTCACACGAAGTTAGATATTTTTCAGGGCTGCTCGCCGGTCATTGGTTTCGGCGCCGACAAGCTGTTTGCCGTTGGTGTACTTGGCAAAAAAAGTTATGTTTGGCATGATAAAACGAGCACCTATTACTTATATCCTTTACTTAACCGTTAAATTTTACGCCCTGCCTTGTTTTTAATACCTATGCATAGTAAATGACCATAAAACCCCCGATCCCTGAACATGCGGTCACGGGCGCAAGGCATGAGAAAATCCGACAACTACTATACTGTTTAATTTCAAGGGTTGAAGTAGTAGGGACCTTTCTTTCCCAGTAAATAGGAGCTCGCAAGTTGTTCTCGCAAACGGTTGTAGTCGAATATGTCGCACATTAGCATGAAGTGGAACGATATATTCGACCACGGCCGCTTCGAACTGAACGCGCCGTACTGACCTACGCCTTCGCACCATTCCAGCGACAGTGACAATGTCCCGCCA